>JAODAL010040854.1:0-36472 GCA_025379985.1 Phyllomedusa bahiana
CCACACCCCCGCCATATGTGCAAATTTGCCCCCTATACTTTTTTACATTGCCATATACTACCATACACGGCAATATAGTGCAATACACCGCTATATACTTCTATACACCGCCATATAATGTCATACAACGTTATACACTGTCATTCACCGCTATGTACTGCTATATATTATCATACACCACTATATACTGCCATACACTGCGATATACTGCCATATACTGTCATACATCGCTATATACTGCCATACACCACCATATAGTGCCATACACCGCCATATACTGTAAAGCACTGCGTATACTGTTCTACACTGCCATGTATTGCCTAACCGTACGTTCCAACATTTTAGATGTTCAAAGTTCACTGTGTAAAGGACTCCTTTTTTAATGAGTGAATTCTTATTGTGAACACTTCTTACTTTTGCTTTTGGCAGTGCACAACTGATGAAGCAAGTCCCATGTGGTGCGTTTGGGTGGGGTATGAAAAAAGGTTTAAAAGGCCCTCTGCCACTTTCCATATTGCTGATTTATCATAATTGAGATGATTATCGGCTTTCGGGCGCAGGGTGGGGGTATTTCTGACACTGCACAGATTGTAACTTTTTGGCGGCTGCTGCGGTGAAAGTACCTTGAGCAAAGAAATGACGGCATTGTGAATAAGAAACGTGGAGGGGTGGGAACCGGCGTCGCAGAGAGAGGGGAACGGCGGCTATGACGGTGCAAAGGGGCAGAAGACTTGTTACAGGGGAGCAGCTCACCACCAAAATGAAGCCGGGGCGACTGGACGTGTGTGTATGGACCTTTCCCGCAGCGTGGGTGCGTCGCTGTGGGGCCCCGGAGGGGGGGGGTTGGCTCTAGGCCCCCCGCAGCTGGGGGGTGCAGTCGCATGGGGGCCCCGGGTGGTGGTTTGGCTTATGGGCCTTTCCCGCAGCTGTGGGTGGTCAGATGTGGGGCCCTGGGATGGTTTGGGGTTGGGTCTTGGCTCCCCCAGCAGTTGGGGCATTTAGCATTTTTGGGGGCCCCCGGGGGTGGTGTTGGTCTATGGCCCCCCCAGCAGGTGGGTGCAGTCGCTGTGGGCCCCCGGGTGGTGGTGTTGGCTCTATGGACTTAGACCCCCTCTGTTAGCTGTGGGTTGCAGTTTCAGCATGTGGTGGCCTCCTGGATGGTGGGTTTGGGCTCTATGGACCTCCAGCAGCTGTGGGTACAGTCAGCATGTTGGGCCCTGGATGGTTGTGTTGGACATCTATGGCCCCTCCTGTGGGTGCAGTCAGAATGTGGGCCGCCATGGATGGTGGTGTTTGGCTCTATAGGCTCTCCAGCACGCTATTGTTGCAGTAGCATGTGGGGCCCCTGGATGATGGTGTTGGCTTCTATGGCCCCTCAGCAGCTGTGAGTTTTGCAGGTTCAGCATGTGGGGGCCCTGGGATGGTGGTGTTGGCTCTATTGCCTCCTCCCAGCAGGTGTGGGTGCAGTCAGCATGTGGGGCCCTGGATGGTGGTGATTGGCTCTATGGCCCTCCAGAAGCTGTGGGGCCCCCTGGATGGTGGTTTGGCTCTATGGACCCGCCAGCAGCTGTGGGGACCATTGATGGTGGTGTTGGCTCTATGGACCCTTCAGCAGCTAGTGGGTAGAGTCAGAATGTTGGGGCACCTGGATGGTGGTGTTGTCCATGTGGCCCATCCTGCAGCTGTGAGTGCAGTCGCATGTGGTGGCCCTGGAATGGGTGGTGTTGGCTTTTGGACCCTACAGCAGCTGTGCGTGCATCAAGAATGTGGGGCCCTGGATGGTGGTGTTGGCTCTAGGCCCCTTCGCTGCTGTGGATGCAATCAGCAATGGTGAGGACCATGGATGGTGTTTGGCTCTATGACGCACTCCAGCACGCTATGGCTGCAGTCAGCATGTGGGGCCTGGATGGTGGTGTGGCTCTTTGGACCTCCAGCAAGATGTGGATGCAGTCAGCATGTGGGGCTCGTGGATGGAGGTGTTGGTCGTTTATGGCCCCTATAGACAGCTGTGGGTTGCGAGTCAGCTGTGGGGCCCCTGGATGGTGGTGTTGGCTCTATGGACCCCCTCCAGCAGCTGTGGGTGCTAGTCCGCATGTGGGGCACCCTGGATGGTGGTGTCTGGATCTATGGAACCCTCCAGCAGCCTGTGGGTGCAGTCAGCATGTGGGGACCCTGGATGGTGGTCTAGTTGGCATCTTATGGGACCCTACAGCAAGCTTTCAGGGTTGCCAGTCACGGAGGCAAGTGGGCCAACTGATTGGTTGGTGGTAGGTACTACTTTGAAGGACACTCCAGCCAGACTCAAGTGGGACGTCTTTTGCCAAAGTACAGCAATTGTAAGGTGGGCCAAATGGTATAGATGGTGGCTGTTTGGCTCTATGGGACCCCTTCTCCAGCAGCTCGCTGGGTTGAGTCAGCATGTGGGGCCCTGGATATGTGCGTGCTCTCCGGATCTTTACCCCTCCCCGTTCCCCCGCCTGCCTGTGGGTGCAGTCAGCAGGTTGGGGGGCCCCTGGATGGTGGTGTTGGCTCTATGGACCGCCTCAGCAGTCTGTGGGTGCACAGGTCTGGAAATGTGGGGGCCCCTGGATGGTGGTGTTTGCTCTATGGGACCCTCCAGCAGCTCTGGGTTGCAGTCAGCATGTGGGGCCTGGGATGGTGGTGATGGGCTCTATGGACCCTCAGCAGCTGTCGGGACCCCTGGATGGTGGTCGTTGGCTCTATGGACCCTCATGCCAGCTGTGGGTGTGCAGTCAGTATGTGGGGCCCCTCGGATGGTGTGTTGGCTTCTATTGGCCCCTCCAGCAGCTGTGGGTGCAGTCAGTGTGTGGGGGCCCCTGGTGGTGGTGTTGGCTCTAATGGACCCTCGCAGCAGGCTGTGGTTGCAGTCAGCATGAGGGGACCTAGGGATGATGGTGGTGTTGGCTCTATGGACCCTCCAGCAGCTGTGGGTTCATGTCAGCAAATGTGGGGCCCCTGGATGGTGGTGTTGGCTTATGGACCCTTCCAGCAGCTCGCGTCTGTGGGTGTCAGTCAGCATGTGGGGCCCCTGAATGGAGGGGTTGGCTCTATGCTCCTCCAACAGCTCGTGGGTGCAGTCAGCATGTGGGGACCCCTGTATGGTGGTGTTGGTGGCTCTATGGCCCCCTCAGCAGTGTGGGTTGCAGTCAGCATGTGGAGCCCCTGGAGGTGGTGTTGGCTCTCATGGCCCCTCAGCAGCTGTGGGTTGCAGTCAGCATGTGGGGCCCCTGGATGGTGGTGTTGGCTCTATGGGCCCCACAAGAAGCAGGTGTGGGTGCTGTCAGCATGTGCGGCCCCTGAGATGGTGGTGTTGGCTCTATGGCCCCTCCAGCAGCTGGTGGTGCAGTCAGGCATGTGGGGTCCTGGTTGGTGGTGTTGGCTCTATGGTCCCTACCAGCAGATGTGGGTGCAGTCAAGCATGTGGGGCCCATGGATGGTGGTGTTGGTCTATGGCCCCTCAGCAGCTGTGCGGTTGCTGTCAGCATGTGGGGGCCCCTGGAATGGGTGGTCGTTGGCTCTATGGACACTCCAGCAGCTGTGGGTGAAGTCAGCATGTGCGGCCCTGGATGGTGGTGGTTTGGCTCTATGGCCCCTCCAGCAGCTGTGGGTGCAGTCTGCATGTGGCGGCCCCTGGCGTTGTGTTTGATGGATCTATGGACCCCTCCAGCAGTGTGGGTTGCCAGTCAGCATGTGGGGGCCCCTGGACTTGGTGGTGTTGGCTCTATGGGGACCTCAGCAGCTGTGGGTGAAGTCAGCATGTGGGGCTCCTGGATGTTGGTGTTGGCTCTATGGACCCTCCAGCGTGTTGGGTTGCAGTCAGCATGTGGGGCCCTGATGGTGGTGTTGGCTCTATGGATCCTCCAGCAGCTGTGGGTGCAGTCGGCTTTAGATACCTGCAACAACCTTCCTGAAACTTATAGCTATGTCTGCACAGCAATGTTAAAATCCAACGGACCGTGGTTTTTGGTGCAGATTTGCGCAGTCAGTTTTCTCATTTGCTATCGGCCCTGTACATTGAATGTATGGGAATCTGACGGCAATCCTGCGGATTTTAAAACCCACCAGAGAAAATCTGCGAGGACTACCGCATGGAATTTTCATTGCGGTCTACACAGCGCTGGGTAGAGTCGGATTTTAAATACTGAATCCACCGAGAATCCAGTGCTGTGTAGACATCGCCTAAGGAATCACTTCCCTTCTAACTACTGTCTGGGCTGCACCTGCCGGGGATTCTGGATATGGTCATAATAATGTGACACTACTGTGTATGGTCTATGGCGTCGTTTGAAGATGTGTTGATTATGATGTAATATCCGGATGATATCGGTTGCTGTTACGAGTGCACTATGGGTAACGAGCACATTCATCTACATAACAAGTCTGAATCAAAGCAATTAGCCGATCACACCCGCACATTAACGCAGTCACAGACGCCGTAAATAGGTTTATACAAGGTGATCCCGGTCCCAGCCACGTCCAAGCTCTTCAAGGAACTGCTCATTCCATAACTATGACTGGAGGTCGGGTGACACCCAGCGCAGGAAAGCAGGAATGCTGCCGGTCAGGATCAGCCATGCCTCACATCCCTCAGCCCTATAGATCTGCAGGACGCACATGCCTCTATGACTCGGCCACTGGCTGTGTAAAATGCGTCAGTCTGCGGAGAGCGATAAACAATAACATGAAGGTGAAGAAGTGTGGATTTGGCCCTCCCTCAGGAGTTTAAAAAGTATCTATTGGAAATCTCTGGGACTGAGGCTGTTGCCATCGCTCCATGTGGAAGGAGCCCACAGGCAAGATGGAGGAACAGAGGAGCAAGCCTGGAGCGAGGAGGACCTAAGGCACCAGGGAGGACTTACATGTAAGCCTATGGCACTTATTCTATGCAGGGTTGGGACGGCGGGTAAGCGAAGGTAGGCGGCTGCCAAGGGTGCCACGTCATCCCAGGCAGGGGGCGCAAGGAGGTATTGGGTGTGCTGAATTTTCCATTGAGTGGGCGCTATATGCCTTATTTGCTTAGGGAAACAGGATACCTTATCCCTGTCTTGTGCCTAGAGCACCAGGATACCTTGTCCTAATCCTGTGTCTAGGACGCACATGATACTCGTCCCAGTCCTGTGCCTAAAACAACCAGCGATACCTATGTTCCCAGTCCTATGTCTTAGGGCACCTAGGATACCTTTGTACCGTCCTGTGCCACCCCAGGATACTTGTCCCGGTCTTGTGCACCTAAGGTATCCCAGGATACCTTGTCCCAGTCCTGTGCCTAGGGCACCAGGATGCTTGTCCCGGTCCTGTGCCTAGGAGGCACCTGGATACAATGTCCCGGTCCTGTGCCTAGGGCACAGGATACCTTGTCCACGGTCCTGTGCTTAGAGGCACAGGGATACTAGTCCCGGTACTGGCTAGGGCACTCAGGTTAACTTGTCCCGTCCTGTGCCTTGGGCACAGGATACCTTGTCCCGGTCCTGTGCCTAGGGCACCAGGATACCTTGTCCCGGTCCTGTGCCTAGGGCAACAGGATACCTTGTCCCGGTCCTGTGCCTAGGGAACCAGGATACCTGTGCATTTTATTCTATTTTTCGTCCCGGTCTGTGCTAGGCAAAAGGCATACCTTGTCCGGTCCTGTGCCTAGGGAACAGGATACTCGTTCCCAGTCTTGTTGCCTAGGGGCCACCAGGATACCTCGTCCCAGTCCTGTGCCTAGGGCACCAGAATACCTTGTCATAGTCTTGTGCCTAGGGCACCAGGATACCTTATCCCAGTCCTGTGTCTAGGGCACTAGGATACCTTATCCCAGTCCTGTGTGTAGGGCACTAGGATACCTTGTCCCAGTCCTGTGCACCAGTACCTTGTCCCAGTCTTGTGCCTAAGGTGATGCAAACAACAACACTGAAGGAGAAGCTTTGTGATTTGTAGAGTTTAAATGTATTATTGGAAATATTGGGACTGAAGCTGTAGCATTCGCTCCATGTGGACCAAGGAGGCCCAAAAGCAAGATGGGAAAACCAGAGGAGCAAGCCTCGGAGCGAGGAAGGACCTAAGGCACCAGGGAGGACTTCATGTAAGCCTATGGCACTCTTATTCTACTGCCAGGGTTGGGACGGCGGGTAGGCGAAGGGAGGCGGCTGCCAAGGGTGCCACGTCATCCCAGGCAGGAAGGGGGCGCAAGGAGGTATTGGGTGTGCTGAATTTTCCATTGAGTGGGCGCTATATGCCTTATTTGCTTAGGGAAACAGGATACCTTATCCCTGTCTTGTGCCTAGAGCACCAGGATACCTTGTCCTAATCCTGTGTCTAGGACACCATGATACCTCGTCCCAGTCCTGTGCCTAAACAACCAGGATACCTTGTCCCAGTCCTATGTCTAGGGCACTAGGATACCTTGTCCCAGTCCTGTGCACCAGGATACCTTGTCCCGGTCTTGTGCCTAGGGCTCCAGGATACCTTGTCCCAGTCCTGTGCCTAGGGCACCAGGATGCCTAGTCCTGTGCCTCTAGGGCACCAGAATACCTTTTGTCCCGGTCTGTGCCTAGGGCAACAGGTATTCCTTGTAACGGTCCTGTGCTAGGGCAGCAGGATACACTTGTCCGGTCCTGTGCCTAGGGCACAGGTTACC
Organism: Phyllomedusa bahiana; assembly: GCA_025379985.1. Taxonomy (NCBI): domain Eukaryota; kingdom Metazoa; phylum Chordata; class Amphibia; order Anura; family Hylidae; genus Phyllomedusa; species Phyllomedusa bahiana. The sequence goes on from JAODAL010040854.1 coordinate 6,641, forward strand.
TTGTCCCGGTCATGTGCCTAGGGCAACCAGGGGATACTTGTCCCGGTTCCTGTGGCCTAGGGCACTGATACCTTTGTCCCGGTCCGTGCCTAGGGCACTCAGGATACCTCGTCCGGTACTGTGCCTAGGGCACCAGGATACCCTACGTCACAGGTCCTGTGCCTAGGGCACAAGGGTATACGCCTCGTCTCCCAAAGTCTGTGCCTAGGGCACCAGGATACCTCGTCCCAGTCTTGTGCCTAGGGCACCAGGATACCTCGTCCCAGTCCTGTGCCTCGGGCACCAGGATACCTCGTCCCGATCCTGTGCCTAGGACACCAGGATACCTTGTCCCAGTCTTGTGCCTAGGGCACCAGAATACCTTGTCACAGTTGTGTGCCTAGGGCACCAGAATACCTTGTCATAGTCGTGTGCCTAGGGCACCAGGATACCTTGTCAGAGTCTTGTGCCTAGGGCACCAGGATACCTAATACCAGTCCTGTGACTATGGCACCAGGATACCTTGTCCCGGTCCTGTGCCTAGGGCACTAGGATACCTTGTCCCAGTCTTGTGCCTAAGGCAAGCAAACAACAACATGAAGGGAGAAGTGTGATTTGTAGAGTTTAAAAGTATTATTGGAAATCTCTGGGACTGAGCTGTAGCATCGCTCCATGTGGAAGGAGCCCACAGGCAAGATGGAGAAACAGAGGAGGAAGCCTGGAGCGAGGAGGACCTAAGGCACCAGGGAGGGCTCCAGGATACCTTGTCCCGGTCTTGTGCCTAGGGCACCAGAATACCTTGTCATAGTCTTGTGCCTAGGGCACCAGGATACCTCGTCCCAGTCCTGTGCCTAGGGCACCAGGATACCTCGTCCCAGTCCTGTGCCTAGGGCACCAGGATACCTCGTCCCAGTCCTGTGCCTAGGGCACCAGGATACCTCGTCCCAGTCCTGTGCCTAGGGCACCAGGATACCTCGTCCCAGTCCTGTGCCTAGTGCACCAGTATACCTTTTCCCAGCCCTGGGCCTAGGGAACCTGGATACCTTCTCACAGTCCTGTGCCTAGGGCACCAGGAGACCTTGTCAGAGTCCTGTGCCTAGGGCACCAGGATACCTTGTCCCAGTCCTGTGCCTAGGGCACCAGGATACCTTGTCCCGGTCCTGTGCCTAGGGCACCAGGATACCTTGTCCCGGTCCTGTGCCTAGGGCACCAGGATACCTCGTCCCGGTCCTGTGCCTAGGGCACCAGGATACCTTGTCCCGGTCCTGTGCCTAGGGCACCAGGATACCTCGTCCCAGTCCTGTGTCTAGGGCACTAGGGTACCTTGTCCCAGTCCTGTGCACCAGGATACCTTGTCCCAGTCTTGTGCCTAAGGCCAGCAAACAAAAACATGCAGCGAGAAGTGTGTTTTTGTCGAGTTTAAAAGTATTATTGGAAATCTCTGGGACTGAGTTGTAGCATCGCTCCATGTGGAAGGAGCCCACAGGCAAGATGGAGGAACAGAGGAGCAAGCCTGGAGCGAGGAGGACCTAAGGCACCAGGGAGGGCTCCAGGATACCTTGTCCCGGTTTTGTGCCTAGGGCACCAGGATACCTTGTCCCGGTCTTGTGCCTAGGGCACCAGGATACCTTGTCCCGGTCTTGTGCCTAGGGCACCAGGATACCTGCTCCCTGTCCTGTGCCGAGGGCACCAGGATACCTCGTCCCAGTCCTGTGCCTAGGACACAAGCATACCTTGTCCCAGTCCTGTGCCTAGGGCACCAGGGTAAACCCTTTTCCCGTCCCGTGCCCCAGGACACCAGGATACCCCTTTTCCCCCGTCCTGTGCCTAGGGGCCAACCCGGCTACCTTGTCCCGTCCTTTGCCCAGGGCACCAGGATTTCCTTGTCCCAGTCAGGGGCCCAGGGGTCCAGGTACTTCGGGGCCCAGTCCTTGCCTAGGGGTTTCCAGGATTTCCTCGTCCCCGTCCGGGGCCTAGGGGTTCCCGGGTACCTTGTCCCAGTCCTGGCTAGGGCTCCAGGATACCTTTTCCCAATTTCCCGTGGCTAGGGCACCAGGATACCTTGTCCCATCCTGGCCCAGAACCCCTTTTCCCAGTCCCGTGGGCCCAGGGCCCCCAAAGGGAAACTTGTCCCCCGTCCTTTTGCACCAGGATACCTTGTCCCAGTCTTTTGCACCAATACCGTCCCAGTCCTGTGCCTCGGGCACCCCGGGGTACCCTTGGGCCCAGTCCTGTGCACCAATACCTTGTCCCAGTCCTTTTTTTACACCAGGAAACCTTGTCCCCGGGCCTGTCCTAGGGGGACCCGGATAAACCCTTGGCCCCGGGGCCCCTTCCCAGGGGACCAGGATACCTTGGGCCCCGGGCCTGTGCCCCAGGGCCCCAGGGTACCTTGTCCCCGGCCGTGTAGGGGACCAGGGTACCTTGTCCCGGGCCTGTGCCTAGGGCACCAGGATACCTTTTTCCCGGGCCCTGTTTCCCAGGGCACCAGGGTACCCTTTTCCCTCCTTGCCCCAAGGGGCCCCGAATTTCCTTTTCATGTCGTGGGGCCTAGGGGCCCCCAAAAATCTTGTCCTTGTCCCTTTTGCCTAGGGGACCAGGGTCCTTGTCCCAGTCCTGTGGGACCAGGAAACCTTTTTCCCCATTCCCTTGGGGCCAAGGCGGAACAAACAACAACTTTAAGGGAAAGGGTGATTTGTAGAGTTTAAAAGAAATTTTTGGAAAAACTCTTGGGGGTGGCTGTAGCATCGCTTTCCCTGTGGAAGGGCCCACAGGGGAAACTGGAGGAAAAAAGGGCAAGCCCGGGGCGAGGGGGGAGTAAGGCACCAAGGGGGGGTCCGGTACCTTGTCCCGGGCTTGTGCCTAGGCACCAGGGGAAACCCTTTTCCCGGGTTTTTGCCTGGGCACCGGATACCTTGTCCCCCGGGCTTGTGTAGGGCCCAGGGTACCTTGGGGCCCCGGGCCTGTGCCTAGGGCACAAGGAAAAACCCTTTTCCCAGTCCCCTGCCTTTGGCAAAAAGGTTTCCTTGTCCGGGCCTGTGCCTGGGGCAAAAAGGATACCTTGTCCCCCCTGGGCCTAGGACACAGGGTACCTTGTCCCGGCCTAGGGCACCAAAGGGTCCTTTGGGCCCGGGCCTGTGCCCAGGACAAAACCCGGATACCTTGCCCCCGGGCCCGGCTTAGGGCACAAAGGGTACCTTGTCCCCCCCTGTGCCCAGGGCACCAGGAAACCTTTTCCCGGTCCCCCTGCCCGGGGACCAGATTTCCCCGGGCCCGGGTTTTTTGCCTAGGGGACCAGGGTTTCCCCCTTCCCCCGTCCTGTGCCTAGGGCCCAGGATACCCCGTTTCCCCGTCCTGTGCAAAGGGCAAAAGGGGAACCCGTCCCAGTCCGTTCCTAGGAAAACCAGGATACCCCCGTCCCAGTCCCCGTGGGCCCGGGCTCCAGGATACTTCTCCCAGTCCGTGCCTAGGGCACCCGGATACAACCCTCCCGTTTTCCCGTGCCTAGGGCACCAGGATACTTCGGGCCCAGCCTGTGCCTAGGGCCCCCAGGGTACTTCGTCCCAGTTCCCGGCCAAAGGGGGGTTTAGGATACCCTTTTCCCCCCGTCCGGGGCCTGGGGTCCAGGTACTTTGTCCCCTCCCCGTGCCCGGGCTCCGGATACCTTGTCCCAGTCCCGTGGGGTAGGGCACCCCGGTTAAACCCTTTTCCCAGTTCCCGTGCCTAGGGCACCAGGAAAAAGCCTGGGCCCGTCCTGTGCACCAGGATACCTTTTCCCCGTTTTTGTGCCCAAGGCAAAAAGAATACCTTGCCCAAATCCTTTTCCTAGGACACCAGGATACCTTGTCCCAGTTTCCCGTCCCCCGGGCAAACCCGGTTTCCTTTCCCAGTCCTGGCAAACCCGGGGTACCTTTTCCCCGTCCCCGGCACCGGATACCTTGTCCCAGTCCTGTGCCAAAACCCGGGTACCTTGTTCCCCGTCCCCGTGCACCGGGGTACCCTTGGGCCCAGTCCTGGACCGGGATACCTTGTCCCGCCCGTCACCGGGAATTTCCCTTTTCCCCGTCCTGTGCAACCCGGGGTAAACCCTTTTCCCGTCCTGTGCACCGGGGTACCTTGTCCCAGTCCTGTGCACCGGGGTTAAACCCTTTTCCCAGTCCTGTTCACCCGGGGTAAACCCTTTTCCCCTCCTGTGACCAGGATACCTTTTTCCCAGTTTCCCGTGCCCTGGGTAAACCTTTTTCCCGTCCGTGGGACAAGGATACCTGGGCCCGGGCTTGTGCCTAGGGGACCAGGGTACCCCGTCCCAGTCTTGTGCACCAGGATAACCCCTTTTCCCAGTCCTGTGCACCCGGTTTCCTTTTCCAAGTCCTGTTTCCAAAGGGCACCAGGATACCTTGTCCCCCGTCCTGTGCCTAGGGGACCGGTTAAAACCCGTCCCGTCCCGTGCCTAGGGGCCCCCGGAAAACCGGGGGTCCCCGGGCCTGTGCCTAGGGCACCGGGGAAACCCTTTTCCCCTCCTGTGGGCCCAGGGCCCCCGGATCCCCTTTTTCCCCCTCCTGTTAGGGAACCCGGATACCTGTCCCTTCCTGTGCACCAGGAAAACCTTGTCCCAGCCTGTCCTGGGCACCCGGATAAACTCGTCCCATTTCCCGTCCCCAGGGCACCCCGGGTAGCCGTCCCCTCCTGTGCCCCAGGGCCCCCAGGGTTTCCCGTCCCCGTCCTGTGCCTAGGGGGAAACCCGGATAGCTGTCCCCGTCCTGTGCCCAGGGACAAGGGTACCTCTTCCCCCGTCCTGGGCCCCGGGCACCCGGTAACCCCGTCCCCGTCCTGTGCCGGGCACCAGGATAAACCCCGTCCCGTTTCCCGTGCCCAGGGGACCGGGCCCTCGGGCCCGTCCTGTGCCTAGGGCACCAAGGGTACCTCGTCCCCCCGTCCCGTGCCTAGGGCCAAACCAGGATACCCCGTCCCATCCTGTGCCTAGACAACCAGGAAAACCTCGTCCCATCCTGGGGCCAAAGGGTTCCTTTTCCCAGTTCCCCGTGCCTAGGGCAAAACCCAAATTTCCTTGTTATAGTTTGTGCCTAGGGCACCCGGTTTCCCTTCGTCCCAGTCCGTTTCCGGGGGGACCAGGGTTTCCCCATTTCCCGTCCCCGGGGCCAGGGCACCAGGGTTTCCCCCGTCCCATCTGTGCCTAGGGTACCAAAGGGGACCGCGGCCCGTCCTGTGCCAAAGGGGACCAGGGTTTCCTCTCCCAGTCCCGTGCCTTGGGAAACCCGGGAAACCCCGCCCAGTCCTGTGCACCAGGATTCCTCCCTCCAAATCCTGTCCTAAAACAACCCTGGTTTCCTCGCCCCCGTCCTGTGCACCAGGGGTACCTTTTGGCCCCGTCCTGTCCTAGGGCACCAGAATACCTTGCATAGTCCCGTGCCTTTTTAAAGGGCCCCCGGGTTTCCTCGGTTTCCCATTCCTTTTGGCCCCGGGACCATATAAACCCCGCCCAGTCCTGTGCCTAGGGCACCAGTATACTCGTCCCAGTCCTGTGCCTAGGGCACCAGGATACCCCTCCCCAGGGCCCCTTTTTTTTTTTTTGGCCCCAGGGGGCCAGGGTAAACCCCGTCCCATCCCGTCCTAGGGCACCAGGATTTCCTCGTCCCCCCTTTCCCGTGCCTAGGAAAAACCAGGATACCCCCGTCCCAGTCCCGGCCAACAACCAGGATTCCCCCCGTCCCGTGCCCAGACAACCCCGGATACCTGTCCCATCCGTCACCCGGGTACCCCGCCCAGTCCCCGGCCTAGGGCACCCGGTACCTCGTCCCGTCCTGTGCCCCCAGGGGCCAGGATACCTGGCCCCTCCTGTCCTAGGGGACCAGGGGTACCTTGTCCCTTTTCCCGTTTCCCAGACAACCAGGATACCCTTTCCCCGTTCCCGTGGGCCAGACAACCAGGGGTTCCTGGTTTCCCCGCTGTGCACCCGGAACCTCCCTCCCCGTTTCCCGTGCCCCAGACAACCAGGATACCTCGCCCCCCGTCCTGTGTTTCCCGGATACCTTGTTTCCGTCCCGTTCCTAAAGGGAAAACCCGAATTTCCTTTTTCATAGTCTTGTTCCTAGGGGACCAGGTTACCCCCGTCCCAGTCCCCTTTTCCTAGGGGACCATAACCTCGCCCAAATCCTTGCCTAGGGGACCCGGGTTTCCTTGTCCCCCTCCCGTGGGCCCAGGTTGCCCAGGATACCTCGTCCCAGTCCTGGCCTAGGGGCCCCCAGGATCCTCGTCCCCCTCCCCGTCCTAGGGCCCCCAGGATACCTGTCCCGTCCTTTGCCAGACAAACCCGGAAAACCCCGTCCCAGTCCCCGTGCCTAGGGGACCAGGGTACCTCGTCCCGGTCCCGTGCCTAGTGCCCCAGGTACCTCGTCCCCGGTTTCCCGTGCCTAGGGGGAACCCGGATACTCGTCCCCGGGCCTTTTTGCCTAGGGCACCAGGTACCCCGTTCCCCTTCCCCGTTTCCTAGGGCAAACCCGGAAACCTGCCCCGTCCTGTGCCTAGGGCACCAGGGTACCCCCGTCCCAGTCCTGTGCCAAGGGGACCCGGAAACCTCGTTTCCCCGTCCTTGCCCAGGCACCAGGATATCTTCCCAGGTTCCCCCCCCGGCCAAAGGGACCAGGATAAACCCCGTTCCCCGTCCCTTTCCAAAGGGGGCCCCGGATTTTCCTTTTCCCATCCTGTGCCTAGGGCCCAAAGAACCCCTTTTCCCAGTCCTGTCCTAGGAAACCAGGGTACCTTTTTCCCCGTCCCGTGCCTAGGGCCCCCAGGATCCCTCGCCCAGTTCTGTGGGCCCAGGGGACCAGGATACCTCGTCCCAGTTCTGTGCCTGGGGACCGGGTTAAACCTTTGTCCCAGTTCTGGGGCCCAGGGGACCAGGTTACCTGTCCCATTCTGGGCCTAGGGGAAAACCCGGAAAACCTCGTCCCGTTTTTGGGCCTAGGGCTAAAGGAATAAAACCCCGTCCCAGTCCTGTTCCTAAGGGCAACCCAAAACCCGCCCCGTTTTGGCCCAGGGGGACCAGGAACCCCCGCCCAGTCCTTTTGCCCAGGGACCAGGATAAACCCCGTCCCGCCCCGTGCACCAGGGTACCTGTCCCCCTTTCCCGTGCACCTGGGGTACCCTTTTCCAATCTTTCCTGTTCAAAGGGTTTTTCCCAAAAACATAAACACAAATGTAACATTTGTTTGTAAACAATGTAACCGTAGCAACGATTGTACCAGATAATTGGAGCATCTGTGACACCAAAATGACTGACTAAATGAAAGCATTTTTGTGCACTTTTGATGTAACCCCTTAAGCCCCCGGCCTGAAAACACCTAAATGACCAACAAAATGGTTCCGTTTTCGCCTCCCTGCGTTTTAACGGTCATAACTTTTTAATTTTTTTTCTATGACGCAGTTGTATGAGGTTTTATGCAAGAGAAGTTTGTTCTGAGTGCGTAGATTCAGTTTGCATATAAACTACTGAGTCATTTATTTTTCATTTCTTTTACAATGTGAACAAGAAAAATGGTGTTTTTCTGAGTTTGTTTTACATTTTAGAGCATTCACATTTCACACTAAATACTGAGAATTAAGGGTTTGAAGAAGTGAATTTTCTTTACCTTCTTATCTGCTCAGAAAAAGATAAACAAAGCATGAAGGGCTGCAGGCGGGGAGGGAGGGGTTGAGCAAAGCCAGGAAGCGGGGAGCATCTCAAATGTTTACCCCAAATAATAACATTACTACCAGTGGATTCTCTGTATAGCAGACAGCCTCATACACTGCACTTTTCTCCCCAGCCCCTTGCAAGCTCCTTCATGGTCCCTGTCATCAGATAAGAAGTGAAAACACGCAAGCGCGACCAGATCAGCTCCTGTCTATGTCCTGGTCGTGTTTAATATAAACTGTCAGGAAACTAAGGGCATCTGATTAAGGCTGTAGCTCTCACAGGCTTCACTTTTTGTAATCACATATTTAGAAAAGTGATTAAATATCCATTTTGGAGGATCCCACGTCAACATTAGATTGTGGCAAAACTTCTTTAATTCTACGGGTCAGTGTGGTTGCATGGACACCGAATATGTGTAGGTTTTTTTAATGTGTAATGTAGGCACAATATTTTTTTGTTTTACATTTGTTTTTATTTATTACACTTTATGTTTTCAACTTTTTTTTTTTAATCCCATTAAGGGATAACTTTTTTTTCCCCTTCTTTTGTTTTAAAACCGGTTTTAAGACGTTTTTTGGGGTTTTTGAAAGCTGTTTTAAAAACCGATGCAATTTTTTTACATGGTCCGAAAAACATAGAACGCGTTCATTTTTCCGCCCGTTTTTTTGGGGTGGGACATGACGGAGAGAAGGGGAGGGGGGCTCGAATCCACAAACCACAGAGAAAAGCCGTCCCCCCTTCATGCCAAAAACAGACCAATACCAGCGGCTTTTCCAGCGGTCGTGGTGTGCCGGAAAAGGGCCCCCTTTTGGTTATATAACCCCTGTACAGAACCATTTTCAACGTATTATGGACCCTGGGAGAGCTGGCGGGGGCCCCCTCCCAATACATGACTTTGCATACTTGCCTCCACCCACCCCCAAGCACCCCCCAAATTTTACTGTACTTATGTCGGCAGCCGCAGCCTACAATACTGATTGGGGGAAAACCCTTGGCTCCCTTCCCACCTAGTTATTATTTCGTTGAATTTTTCCCATTTATGGGGCAACATTTAGGGGAGGAATCAAGTAAAGGAACCTGTGCTGGGGATTGTGGGGTAGGCGGAAGCAGTATTTTGTTTTGAATTTGGAAAATTTTTTTTTGTTTGACATCCCTAAAACATAAACAGTAAAAAACAAAGTCAACCATGGGGTTATGAAATTTTTTTTGTTTTTCATAGGGCAGGCATACCCCACCTGGGCCCCCATGCTTGTGGGGCCCCCGGGCAATGCCTAGTGTGCCAATGGAAAAGATGGCCCTCTCCTGTTTTCAAAATAAAGACAATCAGCTCACCACACAGCTGGCTGGAAGGAGCCTTTAATTTATTTTGATGCACGGAGTGAACACCCCCCTTGGTCTTTTCCGTAAAGGTATAGATTCCACATCAAAAAATGGAGTAGTCGGCACTACCCGTCATGTAAAAAATGACCCCTTTTTGAGTCATTTTTACAGGTAGAAATAAATACCAATTACATGAACTGTAACTCCAAAAATGTGATTTATCTGATATCATTATCACCTGTAAAGTACAATATGTCAGCTGTACCACCAATAGCCTCACAACCTGTATTCGGAGACATCAATCTGACGCAAACCGTGTTGGAACCATGAGATGTCATCAGTTTCTAAACACTTTTGTATGGCACATAATGGCGATCTTTCTAGTTAGCTATAGAAAACGTATTCAGACCGATCAGAGGAGTGAATCAAAGTGGACCTCCACCAGGCATCCTCAAACTTATCGGCCCTCCACTGTCAGGGAAGACTAGAACTGCCCGATCATGCCCACTGTTATAGATTATAGAAATGCATGATGAGAGTTGTAGTTTCCCAACAGCTGCAGGCCTGCAGTTTGGGGATGCCTGATCTACACCCTGGCAAGCAGACAACCTAAGGGCTTAAAGGGGTTGTCTCATCTCACTGTTTCATAGAGTCTGTAGCATTCTTTCATTCATGCATCCTGTCACTTCTGGTCCAAGCTGTCCTGTAATTACATATGAGCCCATGAATTCAGACTTCTGCTAATTAGTCCCTAGATAGATAAACAAATCTCCTGCTCTGAGGTCCGGAGAAGCTTCAGAGCTAAAGTAAACAAGATTAATTTGTGTCTTTTGTCTGAAAGATCAGATAACACACAAGCTCTCAGGCTGCTGGCAGTTCTGTGCTGGGACCTCACTCTCTGCTATCAGATAAGACAAAGAGCTGAGGGAGAACAAGGTTGGTAACTAGGGAAACCTGAGAGCCCTCAGAAGGTGATAAAATCATTTGTAGTCCCTCAACATAAAAAAAAAAATGAACAAAACTAAATATTTGGAAAATGTCTTCATTTAGTGTTCCCTATATGTCTGAAAGCGAATCTTTGTAGTGAGTCAACCCCTTTAAATATTAGACAAGACATCTTATACCAGTATTGATAGCAAGGTGATATATACTCTTATTTAAACTTATAATTACAAACACTGTTGTTTAGAATGAATGTCTATTTTTTTCTATGTTTTAAGAGGTGTTTTTTAATGACTTTCTTGTTTTTTTAATATGTGAAACTGTCCAGCCGATGGAAGTAAGGTGTTATTATTATAAACTGACATGGGACTGGATATTACCATCACCTGTATTCTCCTACTTATTCCGGCTGGGCAGTAGACTCTGTGTGCCTGTGAGTAAGGCATTTTCAGCGAAACGCGTCAGCCCAGAAGTGTTGTACCTTTTTGATATACGCCATAGTCCATGGCTGTTCACTTTTTTCTTTTTTTTAAATGACTCAATCAAAATCAAGTTTTACTATGACAGACTAGTGCTCGATCTACTCATCTTTGATGCTGGAATCACATACCTCACACTCCTGTAGGCTAATACATTACACTCTGTGTCAGGGCAACACACAGTGCGCCCTAACAGCAGGCTTACTATAGAGACAGTCCTGGGGCTACTCTAGGTCCACAGGACTGATAGTATAGACATTCCCCAGGCTCCATTGGGCACTAGGAATCCTCTACTGAAAATGGTAACAATTGGCACCTTGGAGACCTGGGTCGTATGTCTGGAGGAAATGATACCATTGTCATTGATCAAGGCCAGGAGTGTCAAACTCAAGGTCCATGGCCTGAATGCATCCCACTATGTCATCATATGTGGTTCCAGAGGGCTCAGATACAGTGAGCAGGGATGGGCAAGGTCCAGAGGCACAGGCTCAGACTGGCCCACATGAGAAAAGGGTACACCATCAGTGGGTCAATGGGCATTCAGAGGGAATGGCAGTGAAAAAGAGGCAGAAAGCAAGAGGCAGATTGCAGGAGTCATGTGCAGTATATACAGTCATGTACAGCTGTAAAATGGGCCCCAAGAATCCACTCCACTGGTGGTGCCCTAAAAAAAGAAATCACCTCCCACTGGTGGTCCCGCAAGAAATCATCTCCACTAGTGGGCCCCATGAATCATCTCCACTGGTGGGCCCCAAGAATCATCTCCACTGGCGGGCTCCAAGAATCAACTCTACTGGTGGGCCCAAGAATCAACTCCACTGGTGGGCCCAAGAACCAACTCCATTGGTGGCCACAAGAATCAACTCAAATGGTGGGCCCAAGAACCAACTCCATTGGTGGCCACAAGAATCAACTCCACTGGTGGGGCCCCAAAAATCAACTCCTCTGGTGGGCTCCAAGAATCAACTCCACTGGTGGGCCCCTAAGAATCAACTCCACTGGTGGGCCCAAGAATCAACTCCACTGGTGGCCCAAGAATCAACTCCGACTTGTGGCCCCCCAAAAGAAAAAAAATCAAATCACTGGTGGGCCCCAAAGAATAAACTCCACTGGTGGGCCCCAAAAATCGACTCCTCTGGTGGGCCCCAAGAATCAACTCCACTGGTGGGAAGCAAGAATCATCTCCACTGGTGGGAAGCAAGAATCGACATAGTGTGGGTATGCACCGGTTTTGGAGCTCTGGTGCATACCTACACTAACCCTTCTACTTCAGAGGGTGGCCAGAGTGCCAGGGTAGGGCAGTCAGTGGTACCACTGCTTGTGAGTTTCTGAGAACAGAGCACCTCTGACGATCCTACCTCAGCACCCCTACACCTCCAAATTAAAAAGCTTGGTGCTAAAGAGATGGATAGGGCTGGATATTACACAACCATAGAGGACTATCCGGCCTCTTTCTGACCACATGGTGCACCAAAGCCCTTGGATAGCAACCATAATGCTGATGTGGCCCCCTGGTCTAGATCCTGGTCTAGTGTGATGCTACCAGGAGCGCGTCCATGCCCCTAATAATAACGTTCTCTTGTTTCTCACCATAAAGGTACTGAATTGGGATGCGCACGGCCCCACGCCCACCAACAACCCCTCTGTGTCTGACCCTGTGCATCGTGTTGCTCCTCGCTGTCTCATCATTATCCCCCTCCGTGAACGGGAATCGTCTCATCCACAGCTACAAACACTTGGAGGGAGATGTGCGATGGCGGCGCCTCTTCTCCGCCACACACTGCTTTCTAAGCATTGAACGATCTGGCCAAGTGCGAGGGATTCGAAGGTTCAGCTTAAACAGTGAGTAAACGCCGGATCCTTCTAGAAGGTTTATGTTTTCCAAAATGATGACACGTTGTTATCCAGTTCTTGCCCAGGCTGCTCCTCCCCCTCCTGACCAGGCACCTTGTCCTTAGTACATGCAGGTCTGAACGCTGTCCCACACTTTTTCTTCACATTTTTTGCCTTTTTTCCTGCTATCCTGGGATTGTTCTCTAAGTAATTTTTAAACTAGATTTTTTTTTTTTTTTTTTTTAAATGTTCACAACTTTTATTATTTTAGCAGCAAAAGTTTGGTGATTGTGTCACTTTTTCATCGAAGACATTTATATAGAGGTGATATAAAGGTGGAGGGTTGTCGGGGTGAGGCTAAAAGTTGCGGTGATTATTTTAAAACATTTGATTTTTTTTGTTGTGTTTTTTGCATTATTTTAATCTAAATATTGTGCCCCCCCAAGAAAAATCAGGAAGAGACTTCTGGGGGCAGTTTTATATTTTTTAAAAATTTTTTTGTGTTTTGCCAATTTCCTCTGTAGCAGTTATCTTAGGCCAGGTTACAGAAAACATACATCCCCCTGTAGTGACTGCAGAGCAGATCTGTATCTGATAAGACCCAGCAGCTCTGCATTATGCGGCGGATACAAGCCTCCAACAACTTGACTGCCCATAGCTTGACTGTATCTGATAAGACCCAGCAGCTCCTGCAGTTACTGGGAGGATACAGCCTCCAACACTGACTGCAAAGCTGATCTGTATCTGATAAGACCCAGCAACTCCTGCAGTTACAGGGAGGATACATCCCCCACACTGACTGCAGAGCAGGTCTGTATCTGATACACCCAGCCGAGTTCCTGGCAGTTACATGGAGGAAACAGTCCCCCGGCACTGACTGCAGAGCTGAATCTGTATCATAAAAACCCAGCAGATCCTGCAGTTACTGGAGGATACAGCCCCCGCACTGACTGCAGAGCTGTATTCTGGATCTTATAAGACCCAGCAATTCCTGCAGTTACAGGAGGATACAGCCCCCGGCACTGACTGCAGAGCTGATCTGTATCAGATAAGACCCAGTCAAGCTCCTGCATTACAGGAGGATACACCTCCCGGCACGTCTGTAGAGACGATGCAGTTATCAATAAGACCCAGCAGCTCCTGCAGTAACAGGAAGATACAGCCCCAACACTGACTGCAGACTGATCTGTAATCTGATAAGACCCAGCAGGCTCCTGCCAGTTTACAGGGAGTATACAGCCCCCGGCCAACTGACTGCCAGAGCAGTATCTGTATCTGGATAAGACCCAGCCGCTCCTGCAGTTACAGGGAGGAATACAGCCGCCCAGGTACTGACTGCAGAGCTGATATGTATCTGATAAGACCAGCAGCTCCTGCAGTTACAGGAGGATACACCTCCCGGGCACTGCTGCAGAGCCTGATCTTAAACAGATAGACCCAGCAGCTCCTGCAGTAACAGGAAGATAACAGCTCCCACGCTGACTGCAGAAGCTGATCTTATCTGATATTTAGCCCAGCAGCTCCTGCAGTTACATGGAGGATAGAGCCCCACACGGACTGGCAGAGTTATCTGTATCTGATAAGACCTAGCATCTCCTGCAGTTTACCGGAGATACAGCCCCCGGACACGGACTGCAGAGCTGACTGTCACTTATAAGACCCATCTGTTCCTGCAGTACAGGGCGGAAACAGCCCCACACACTGACTGCAGAGCTGATCTGTATCTGATAAGACCCAGCAACTCCTGCAGTTACAGGAGGATATATTTAAGTTATAAAGTAATAAGGGTTAATATAGTATTATAGTATTAAAAATATAAGTTAATATTTAAGTATTTAATTAAATTTTTTTATATATTAGATAAGAGTCAATAAAATTAAGATATTATTATAAATATTAAAAAAGAAACGATTAAATTATAAATAAGAAAGAATAATAGTTATTATATAACAAAACCCACAACCAACTTAACGCGTGCCCCTAAAAAACACTCCACATACCCACTTCGCACAACACCAAGTCACAAACAAAATCCAGAATACCCCAAAAACGAATTAAAACACAACCCGACCGAATAACAAAACAAGAAACCAGCAGCCAACGACAAAACCAACCCCCTTCACTTCCACAGAACCCCTTAATACTCTTTACAACAGCCCCTCAACAAACACACCCGACAACCCCACACAGAACAACTTCAAAAGAATAAAAACTCACCATAGAACCCAATACCCCACCTTACCACACACTTCATAACCCAAAAAAACGAACTCAAACCACCTAACACGCACTCAGAACAAAAAAAAAGAACAACATATATTATACCAATAAAATACCTGCCCACCAACTATAATCCAAACAACCAAAAAAACACCAACCAACCCCTCTTACAACTCCTAAAACCCCCAAACAGACACACCTTACACAACACACTCTAAAAAAGACCAGCCAACACACGCACTTGCCCCACCCTACCCCAAACCCCACACCGCAACACCAACCAACAAACTTTTTCACCTAAAAACTTCCCTCATACACTTAACCAAAAATACGCTAAAAAACACCTCTACATCTTACACTCAACCACTGAAAAACCCAACCACTCCATACAAACACAGCACCACAACAACCCTCACTAAACAGAACCTTCCAACACTTGCTACCCTGTCACAAGCACCCAAAACCCAAACACACCCAACACAACAAACGCGTAAAACCTAACCTAACCTACACCAAACTTCTTACCCCCACACTAAAACACACATACCACTAACCACAACCTAAACTCAACTCCCTAACCACCACCACAACATTAACCAGTAACTACCCCACTAACCAAAACACCAAACAAGACAACCCATACGACACACCAAAGCCATTCCAAAGACCATCACAACACACACCCGCCCACCAAACCTTTAAAACAACCCCTAAACCAACTACCCGAAAACGAAGACAACACACAAAGAAATACTATTACACACTATAACCCCCTAACCCCCACTCACACAAACCACCACTAGGCTCGCTTAACAAACATAAATAACCCCCTAACAATCATCCGCCTACTTCCTACCCCAACAAAACCAAAACTAAAAAAAAACAACTACTTCCCCATTCCCATCCAATCCTCGCATCACATAACACAGTCACCTTCCCCCGCCTCAACCATCATATCCAGTGCGGAACACTCCCCCGGCCCACGTCCAACATCACGATCACCAGTACACATCATTATGACCCCTCATCATCCTGCATATACATGCGTATACATCCCCCAGCGCAGACTGCATAGCTGAACAGCATCAGATAAGACCCAGCACACCTGCAGTTACAGGGATTAAACAGCACCCTCCTGACTGCAGAGCTGATCTGTATCTGATAATACTCAGCAGCACCTGTGCCAGTTACAGGGAGGATACAGCCCCCGGCAGCTGAACGCAGAGCTGATCTGAATCTGATAAGACCCACAGCTCCTGCTATTAACTGGAGCTACAGCCTCCGCACAGACAGGCAGGAGCTGATCTGTAATCACTGATAAGACCCAGCAGTTCCTGCAAGTACAGGGAGGATGCAGCCCCCGCACTGACTGAGAGCTGATCTGTTTAGCTGAGAAGACCCACAGTTCCTGCAATTACTGGAGGTATACAGCCTCCGTCACTGACTGCAGAGCTCATAGAATCTGATAAGACCCATGCATTCCCTGCAGTTACAGGGAGGATACAGCCCCCGACACTTGACGCAGAGCTATCTGTATCTTGATAAGACCCAGCAACTCCTGCAGTTACTGGGAGGATACAGCCCCCCAGTCACTGCCTGCAGAGCTGATCTGTATCTGATAAGACCCAGCAGCATCCTGCCGTTACAGGAGATATAGCCCCCCGGAACTGACTGCAGAGCTGACTGTATCTGATAAGACCCAGTCAGCTCCTGCAGTTACGAGGGAGGATATCAGCCCCCGGCACTGACTGCAGAGCTTTGATCTGTAAATATGATGAGACCCCAGCAGCTCCTGCCGTTGACAGAAGATACAGGCCCCAACACTGTACTGCAGATGCTGATCTGTATCTGATAAGGACCCAGTCAGCTCCTGCAAGTAACTGGAGGATACAGCCCCCGGCACTGACTGCAGAGCTGATCTGTATCTGATAAGACCCAGAAACTCCTGCAGTAATCAGTGAAGATACAGGCCCCAACACTGACTGTCAGAACTGATCTGTAGCTTATAAGACCCAGCAGCTCCTGCAGACTTACAGGAGGATATAGCCCCCGACACTGACTACAGAAGCTGATCTGTATCTGATAAGACCGCAGCTCCTGCAGTTACAGGGAGTATATGCCCCCGACACGAACAACAGATCTGATCTGTAGTCTGATTAAGGACCCAGCAGGCTCCTGCAGTTACAGTAGGTTACAGCCCCCGACACTGACTGCATAGCGATCAGTATCTGATAAGACCCAGCACTCCTGCTGTTACAGGGAGGATACAGCCCCCGGGCACTTACTTCAGAGATGATCGTATCTGATAAGACCCAGAAGCTCCTGCATAAAGGGAGGGATACAGCCCCCGACACTTACTGCAGAGGCTGATGCAGTATCTGTATAAACCCCGCAGCTCCTCATTACAGGAGAGGAACAGCCCCCGACACTACTTACAGATCTGATCTGTATCTGATAAACCCAGCACTCCTGCAGTTACAGAAGAGGATACAGCCCCCGGCACGACTACAGAGCTGAACTGTTCTGAAAAGACTCAGCACTCCCTGCAGTTATTGGAGGATACGAGCCCTCCCGACACTGACTCAGAGCTGATCTGTATCTGATAAGAGACCCAGCATCTCCTGCAGTACAGGGAGGCAATACGCCCCCGACACTGACTAGCAGAGCTGATCTGTATCTGATAAGACCCAGCAGCGTCCTGCAGTTACATGGAGGTATAGCCCTTGAACTGACTGCAGAGCTGATCTGTACTGATAGACCCAGCAGCTCCTGCAGTTACAGGGAGGATACAGCCCCCGACACTGACTACAGAGCTGATCTGTAACTGAAAGACCCAGCAGCTCCGCAGTTCCCAGGGAGGAATATAGCCCCTGGAACGACTGCAGAGCTGATTCTGTAATCTATGGCCCAGCAGCTCCTGCAGTTACAGGGAAAAGTACACCTCGGCATGATGCCAAAACGACCTGATATGATTGCCAAAGCAGCTCCTGCATTACAGGGAGGTACAGCCCCTGGCACTGACTCCCAGAGTGATCTGTATCTGATAAGACCCAGAGCTCTGCAGTTACAGGGAGGTCAGCTCCGGCACTGATGGCCCAAAAATTTCACCTCACATGGTGGGCCCAAGAATCACCTCCACTGGTGGGGCCCGAAAATCACCTCCATGGTTGGGCCCCAAGGGAATCACCTCCAGGTGGGCCCAAGAAAAAAAAAAAAAAAACATCCTCATGGTGGGCCCCGAGAACCCACCCCCAAACTGGTGGGCCCAAAGAATCCCCTCCACTGGTGGGCCCCAAGAATCCCCTCCACTGGTGGGCCCCAAGAATCCCCTCCACTAGTGGGCCCCAAGAATATCTCCACTGGTGGGCCCCAAGAATCATCTCCACTGGCGGGCCCCACGAATCAACTCCTCTGGTGGGCCCACGAATCAAATCCCTGGTGGGCCCCCAAGAATTCAACTCCACTGGTGGCCCAAGAACCAACTCCATTGGTGGCCACAAGAACCAACTCAAATGGTGGGCCCAAGAACCAACTCCATTGGTGGCCACAGGAATCAACTCCACTGGTGGGCCCCAAAAATCAACTCCACTGGTGGGCTCCAAGAATCAAGTCCATGGTGGGCCCATGAATCAACTCCACTGGTGGCCCCAAAATAACTCCAGTGGGGGCCCAAAAAATCAAATCCATTGGTGGGCCCCAAGAAAAATCCCCTGGTGGGCCCAAAATCGACTCCTCCGGGGGCTCCAAGAACAACTCCACGGTGGCCCAAGAAAAAATCCACTGGTGGGCCCCAAGAATCATCCCCTGGTGGGCCCAAAAATGACTTTCCCCCTGGGGCCCCAAAAATCAAAATCCACTGGTGGGTCCAAGAATCATTCCCCCTGGTGGCCCAAGAATCAACTCCACCGGTGGGCCCAAGAATCAAATCCCCGGTGGGCCCCAAGAATAACTCCCCGGTGGGCCCAAGAAATCAACTCCCCGGGTGGGCCCAAGAATCAACCCCACCGGGGGGGCCCAAGAATCAATCCACCGGGGGGCCCAAAAGAATCAACTCCATGGGGGCCAAGAATAACTCCACTGGGGGCCCAAAAATCAATCCACTGGGGGGCCAAGAATACTCCACTGGTGGGCCCCAAAAGAATCAATCCCGGGGGGGCCCCCAAAAATGACCCCATGGTGGGAAAAAGAATCATCTCCACTGGTGGGCCCCAAAACCCAATAGTTAGGTATGCCCCGGTTTTCGGAGCTTGGGCATACCTCATAACCCCCCTACTTCAGGGGGGCCAGATGCCGGGTGGGGCAGTCAGTGGTACCATGCTTGTGAGTTTTGAGAACAGGCACCTCTGCGCCCTCCCTCAGCCCCCCTACCTAAATTAAAAGTTTGGGGAAAAGGGGCTGATAAACAACCAAAGAGGCTTCCGGGCCCTTTCTGACCCATGGTGCACCAAAAGCCCTTGGATAGCAACCTTAAAGCTGATTGGCCCCCTGGTCTAGATCCTGGGTTTGTTTTTTGTACCAGGAGCGCGCCATGCCCCTAAAAATAAGTTTTTTTGTTTTCACCCAAAAGGGACTGAATTGGGATGCGACGGCCCAGCCCCCCCAACAACCCTTGTGTCGCCCCCGTGCTCGTGTTCCCTCCTGTCTCATCATTATCCCCTCCCTGAAAGGGAATCGTCTCATCCAAGCTACAAACACTTTGGGGGGAGTGTGCATGGCGGCGCCTCTTTCCGCCCCCCACCCCGTTTCTAAGCATTGAACGTTGGCCAAATGCGGGGATTCGAAGGGGCAGTTAAACAGTGAAAAAGCCGGATCCTTCGAAGGTTTATGTTTTCCAAAATGATGCAGTTTTTAACCAGTTCTTGCCCCGGTGCTCCTCCCCCTCTTCTACCAGCACCTTGTCCCTTTGTACCGCAGGTTAACGCTGTCCCACCCCTTTTTCTTTCTAATTTTTTGCCCCCTTTTTCCTTTCTATATTTGGGGTTTTTCCCTTTTAAGTAATTTTTAAAATTTTTTTTTTTTTTTAAAAGTTCACAACCCCTTTTTTTTTTTTGCAGTAAAAAAATTTGGTAAATTGTGTCATTTTTTATCCCAAAACCTTTATTTTTAGAGGTTTTTAAAAGGTGGAGGGTTGTCAGGGGGGGAGGCCTTAAAAAGTTGCGGTGTTTATTTTTTAAAAAATTTGATTTTTTTTTTTTGGTTTTTTGCTTTTTTTAATCTAAAAATTGGCCCCCCCCAAAAAAAATCAGGAAGAGACTTTTGGGGGGTTTTTATTTTTTTTTAAATTTTTTTTTGGGTTTTGCCAATTTCCTTGTAGCTGTTAAACTTAGGCCCGGTTACAGAAAACATACATCCCCCTTTTAGGGCTGCAGAGCAGTTTTGTATTGTAAGAACCCCGCAACTCCTGCAGTTACTGGGGGAATTTCTGCCTCCGGGCCCCTGAATGCAGAGTGTTCCCGTATCTGATAAGCCCCGGCTCCTGCAGTTTTGGGAGGGTACCCGCCCCGGCCAAATGAATGCAGAGTGATCTGTATCTATTTAAAACCCGCGCTCCTTTAGTTACTGGGGGATACAGCCCCCCGCACCCGACTGCAGAGCTGTTTGTATTTTGTTTTGACCCAGCAGCCCTGCGGGTTTTTGGGGTTTCAGCCCCCCCGCAATGCTGCAGAGTGATCTGTATCTGATAGGGCCAAAACAGCCCCTTCTGGGGGGTTACTGGGTGGGATAGATGCCCCTGCACTGGGGAAACCCCCGGGTCAGAGCTGGTTGTTTCTGATAAGGGCCCAGCAGGGTCCTGCAGTTACGGGGGTTTCCCCCCCGGCAAGGGTTTTACGGCCCCGGAGCCCCCGGATTTTGTATCTGACCATAAAAACCAGCGGGTCCGCTTTTACCAGGGGGATTTTTCAGGCCCCCGGGGTCAACCCCGGTTTCCGGGGAAGGGTTTATTCTGGGGTTCCCCCGAATTAAAACCCCAGCGGGCTCCCCTTGGGCCCCGGTTCCTTGGCCCGGGGATTTTCAGCCCGAAAGGCCTCCCGCCCCGCCCGGCCTTTGGGAATTTTTGGGGTTTGAAATTTTAAGGTTTCCCAGACATTCCCGAGGCAGTTACAGGGAGGATACAGCCCCCACATAATTGGCCCGAGTGATCTGGGTTTATAGGGTAAGGGCCCAAGGGAGTCCTGCAAATTTAAAAAGGGGGGGATTTCAGCCCCCGGCACGGGCTGCAGAGCTGATCTGATTTGATAAGGGCCCAGCGCTCCTGCAGTTTTCAGGGGGTTTTCAGCCCCAGGCACTGACTGCAGAGCTGAACTGGGGGAAAAAGACCGCAGTCCTGCAGTTTCAGGGGGGGATACAGCCCCGGCACTGGGCTGAGGGCTGATCTTTATCTGATAAGCCCGCCCGCTCCCGCAGGTTTCAGGGAGGATACAGGCCCCCCGGGTGAATGCGAGCTGATCTTATTGATAAGGGCCCAGAGCCTGCAGTTCAGGAGGGTTCAGCCCCCGACCTGGGCGCAGAGCTTATCTGTTTTTGATAAGACCCCGGGAGCTCCTTTCAGTTTCAGGAAATTACAGCCCCCAAAATGAAAGCAGGGGCGATCTGTGTCTGATAAAACCCAGCAGTTGCAAATTACAGGGGGATTTTTGCCCCCGGGACGGAAATGCGAAACTGACTGTATTGATAAGACCCCGCGCTCCCGCCCGTTTCCCGGGGGGATACAGCCCCCGGCCCGACGCAGAGGGTGATTTTATATCTGAGAAGAACCCCGCCGCTTGCAGTTACTGGGTGGATACAGCCCCCCGCAATGACTGCCAGAGCTTTATTTTTTATTGATTTAAAACCCAAAAAGCTCCTGCAGTTACTGGAGGATACAGCCCCCGGGATTTAACCCGCAGAGCTGATCTGTACTTTTAAAAATACCCCGAAGCTCCTGGAGTTAAAAGGGAGGATTTTCCCGCCCCCGGGATGAATGCGGGCCTGATTTTTGTATCTGTAATACCCAGAAGCCCTGCAGTTTTTAAAAGGGGGTTTCAGCCCCCCGGGACTGACTGAGTGGGGGATTTTGTATTGTTTAAGACCCAGCAGTCCTGCAGTTACTGGAGGATACAGCCCCCGGCACTGACTGCAGGCTGATATGTATCTGATAAGACCCGCAGTCCCGCGGGTTTCAGGGGGGGTACAGCCCCCAACCTGACGCAGAGCTGAAACTATATTGATTAAAACCCAGAAGCTCCGCAGTTTTCAGGGGGGATACAAACCCCCCGGGACTGGGCTGCAGAGTGATCTGTATCTGTTTTAAAAACCCAGGGTCCTGGTTACTGGGAGGATAAAGCCCTGGGATGACTGCGGCTGATCTGTTCTGATAAGACCCGCAGTTCCCGCAGTTTTCAGGAGGTTTCAGCCCCCCGACTGAATGCCCGACTGAATTTTGTTTCTGATAAGACCCCCGCAGTCCTGCGTTACAGGGAGGAACGTCCCCCGGGGATGACTGCCGAGCTGATCTGTATCTGTTTAAAAGGGGCCCCGCCCGCTCTGCAGTTTCAGGGGGGATACAGCCCCGGCACTGACCGCAGAGCTGATCTTTTATTGAGAAGAACCCGCTCCTGCAGTTTGGGAGGATACAGCCCCCCGCCCCCGATGCCAAAAGTGATATGTATTGATAAGGGCCCAGCAGCTCCTTTCAGGTTTCTGGGGTTTCCCGCCCCCGGCACTGACTGCAGAGCTGAAAATTTTATCTGATAAGGGCCCAGCGCTCCTTTCAGTTAAAAGGCGGATACAGCCCCCAACAAATGGGCCCGCAGATGATTGTTTTGTAAGAAAAGGGAAACTCCTGCTTTAAAGGGAGGATTTCAGCCCCCGGGACTGACTGCCAAAAGTGTTTTGGGATCTGATAAGACCCCAAACGCTCCTGCAGTTACTGGAGGTTTCAAAACCCCCCGGGAAATGAAATGCGAGCTGATATGTATTGATAAGACCCCTGGGTCCTTTCGTTACAGGGGGGATACAGCCCCCGGCACTGGGCTGCAGAGCTGATCTTTTATCTGGTAAGACCCAGCAGCTCCTGCAGTTCTGGGAGGATAAAAACCCTGGCAATGACTGCGAGTGTTTTGTATCTGATAAGACCCCGCAGTTTTCCCGCAGGGTTTCAGGGGGGATACGCCCCCAGCATGACTGCAGAGCTGATCTGTATCTGATAAGGACCCGGGAAACTCCCGCAGTTTTGGGAGGATACAGTTTCCCCCGCAATTTTAATGCCCGAAACTGATCTGTATCTGGGGAAGGCCCCAAACAGCTTTTTGCAGTTTTTGGGGGATTTTTGCCCACGGCACTGACTGCTGAGTTTATCTGTATCTGTTAAGGGCGCTGCAGCTCCTTTATTACAGGAGGTTATTAGCCCCGGCACTGACTGCCCGGTAAACTGTATTGATAAGGAAACCCCGCAGCTCCTGCCCGTTACAGGGAGGATACAGCCCCCGGTACTGACTGCAGAGCTGTTTGTTTTCGAAAAAGCCCAGCAGCTCCTGCAGTTTAAAAGGGTTTAAAAGGCCCCCCCTCACTTTACGCAGGCAGGGTTTGTATCTGATAAGCCCCGCAGTCTGCAGTTTCTGGAGGGGTACACCTCCCCGGAATGATGCAGGCAGATCTGTGATAAGGGCCCAAGGAGCTTTCCCGCGTTTTCAGGGAGGGGTACAGCCCCCCGGTTTTGACTGCAGGGGCTGATCTTTTTCTGATTTTAAAACACAGCAGCTCTGAGTTTCTGGGAGGTCAGCCCCTGACACTGGACTTTCAGAGCTGATCTGTATTTAAAAAGCCCCGCAGTCCTTTCAGTTACAGGGAGGGGTAAAGCCCCCCGCACTCACTGCTGAGCTTATTTTTTAAACGATAAAACCAAACAGTCCTTTCAGTTACAGGGAGGATACAAGCCCCCCGGGACTTTCGCAGGCTGGGTCTGTATTGATTTAAAACCCAGCGCTCCTGCAGTTATGGGGAGGATACAAGGGCCCCCGGACGACTGCCCGAGCTGATCTGTATTGATAAGACCCAGCAGCTCCTTTCAGTTAATGGGAGGATACAGCCCCCGGGGATGCTGTAGAGTGATTGATTGATGAGAACCCCCAGCCCCCTGCAGCTACGGGAGGTACAGCCCCCGACACTCAGGGAGAGCTGATCTGGTTTGATGGGGCCCGCAGCTCCTGCAGTTACAGGGGGATACAGCCCAGACTGACTGCAGAGCTTATTTTTTGTATCTGATAAGACCCAGCAGCTCCTGCGTTACAGGGGGGCAGCCCCCCCCACTGACGCAGAAACTGATCTGTTCTGATAAGAACCCGCAAACTCCTGCATTTTTAAAGGGGATATAGCCCCCGGGACTGCTGCGAGTGTTTTGTATCTGAAAAAGACCCAGGGAAACTCCTGCAGTTACAGGAGGATACGCCCCCGGGACTGGGTGCAGAGCTGATCTGTATTGATAAGGGGCCCCCGCAGCCCCGCAGTTACAGGGAGGGGTACAAACCCCCCAGGACTGACTAGCGAGCTGATTGTATCTGATAAGACCCCCAAAAAGTCCGCAGTTACGGGAGGTACAGCCCCCGGGAATGACGAGAGCTGATCTGGGAAAAATGATAAGACCAGGGACCTCCCGAAGTTAAGGGAGGATTTCAGCCCCCGGGGACTGCTGCGAGTGATCTGTATCTGATAAGACCCCGCAGCTCCTGCAGTTAATGGGAGGGATTCAGCCCCCGGGGATGACTGTAGAGTGATCTGTATCTGGGTGAGGCCCCCCCCGCTCCTGCAGCTTTCAGGGAGGATACAGGGCCCCCCATCACTGCAGAGCTGATTGGTTTGATGAAAACCCAGCAGTCTGCAGTTACAGGGGGGATAACACCCGCACTGACTTTAAAAGCTTATTTTGTATCTGATAAGGGCCCAGAGCTCCTGCTTTTCAGGGGGGTTTCAGCCCTCGGCCCCCTGACTGTACGTGATCTGTATTGATAAGACCCAGAAACTCCGAGTTTTTCAGGGAGGATTTCAGCCCCCCGGGGCTGACTGGAGAGCTGAACTGTATTGATAAAAAACCCCAAAAGCCTTTCCCGCAGTTAAGGGAGGTTCAGCCCCCCGGGACTGACTGAGAGGCTGATCTGTATTGATAAGACCCAAAACCTCCTGCGTTAAGGGAGGGTACAGGCCCCCCCGGGATGGGTTGGGAGAGCGTCTGTATCTTTAAGGGGCCCAACACTCCTGCAGTTTTGGGGGGGATAAGCCCCGGGGCCGAATGCAGAGTGTCTGTATCTGATAAGGGCCCCCGCTCTATTAAAAAGGGGGATAATGCCCCCGCATGACTGCAGAGTTTTATTTTGTATTTGATAAGACCCCCGCCGCTTCCCGCGTTACAGGGAGGAAAAAGGCCCCCCGCACTGGGTTTTCAGAAACTGATCTGTATCTGTTAAAACCCACGTCCCGCAGTTACAGGGGGAAAAAAGCCCCCCGCACTGGGCTTGTAGAAATTATCTGATTGTAAGACCCCGAGCTCCTGAAATTAATGGGAGGATACAGCCCCCGGGATGAAGCAGAGCTGATCCCGTTTCTGAAAAAGACCAGCAGTCCCGTTTGTTACGGGGGTTAAAGGCCCCCCCAAAGACTGCAGAGCTGATCGTTTTTTTTGATAAGACCCGCAGCTCTGCAGGTTTTCGGGGGGATAAAGCCCCCCGCACGGGTGCAGAGTGAATTTTGTATCGATTAAGACCAGCAGCTTTCCCGCCCGTTCAAGGGGGGTTTCAGCCCCGACCTCACTGCAGAGCGATCTGTATTTGATAAGACCCCGCAGCTCCTGCAGTTTAAAAGGGAGAAAACCGCCCCCGGAAATGGGTGCAGAGTGGGTATGTATTTTTATAAGACCCCAGCTTCCCTTCGTTACAGGGAGGATACAGCCCCCCGGGATGACGGGAGAGCGAAACTTTTATCTGAATAAGACACAGCAGCCCTGTTTTAAGGGGGGATTTTCAGCCCCCGGGCCCCGACTGCCGAGCTGATTGTATTTTTGATAAGGGGCTCAGGGAGTCCTTTGTTACAAAGGGGGATACAGCCCCCGGGACTGACTGCAGAGTGATCTGTATCTGATTTGGGAAAAGAGCTCCCGCGTTTTTTGGGAGGATAAAGGGCCCCAGACTGACTGCGAGCTGTTTTGTAAACTGATAAGACCAGCAGTCCTTTTAGTTAAGGGAGGATAAAAGCCCCCCAGCACTTGACTGTAGAGCTGATTTTGTATTGTAAGACCCCCAAGCCCTGAAATTACAGGGAGGAATAAAACCCCCCGCAATGAC
Organism: Phyllomedusa bahiana; assembly: GCA_025379985.1. Taxonomy (NCBI): domain Eukaryota; kingdom Metazoa; phylum Chordata; class Amphibia; order Anura; family Hylidae; genus Phyllomedusa; species Phyllomedusa bahiana. The sequence continues at coordinate 32,422 of JAODAL010040854.1, forward strand.
TGTAGGGGCGATCTGTTAAATGAAAAAGGACCCCGCCTTTGCAGTTACTGGGGATACGCCCCCGGGACGACTGAAGGTGAACTGTTTAAAAGACCCCAGCAGCTCCCAAAAAAAAACCCAAACCCCCCCTTTCCCTTGGAGGATACAGCCCCCCGGCACTGACGCCCGAAACTGATCTTTTATTTTTTTTGGGCCCAAACAGCTCCTTTTCAGTTTCAGGGAGGTTTCAGCCCCGGCATGAATTGCAGAAAACTGTCTGTTTTATAAGAAACCCGCTCCTGCAGTTTCAGGGGGTTAAAACCCCCGGGCATGACGGGAGGGGTGTCCCGTATCTATTTAAAACCCCGTTTTTTCCCGAGTTACTGGAGGTTTCAAACCCCGGGCACTGACTGCCAGAATGATCTGTATTGATAAGACCCAGCAGCCCCTGCGTTAGAGGGGCGATACAGCCCCCGGGATGAAATTTCAGAGTGATCTTTTTTTGATAAAACCCAGAAACTCCTTTCGTTACAGGGGGGGGATAACAGCCCCCCGGGACTACTGCAGATCTGATCTGTATCTGATAAGACCAAGGGAGCCCCCTTTCAGTTAAAAGGGAGGGTTCGCCCCGGCCACTGAATGCCCGAGGATTGTATCTGTTAAAAAGCAGCACCTGGGAGTTACAGGGAGAATTCGGCCCCCCCCTGCTGCGGCTGTTTTGATCTGATAAGACCCAAACAGCTCCTGCAGTTTTCCCGGGGGGATAAGCCCCCCGGATGACTGCAGAGTGATCTGTATTGATAAGATCCAGCAGCTCCTGCAGTTACGGGAGGATTTCAGCCCCCCGGCCCCTGGGTGCAAGGGTCTGTTTTGTTTTTTCTTAAAGACCCGCAGCACCTTTCAGTTACCAGGGAGGATTTCCGCCCGGCACTGGGCTGCAGAGCGATCTGTAAACTGTTAAGAAAACCCCGCGTCCTGCCAAAATACTGGGGGATTTCAGCCCGGCACTGAAGCAGAGCTGAAACTGTATCTGATAAGCCCAGCAGATCCCTTTTTAGTAACAGGGGGTTTAAAAGCTCCCGGGACGACTGCAGAGTTTTCTGTATATGATTTAAAAACCAGCAGCTCCTGAAATTACAAAGGAGAATACGGCCCCCGGGACTGAATGCAGGCTGTTTTGTTTTGATAAGACCCGCAGCTCCTTTCACTTTTCTGGGAGGATACAGCCCCCCGGCAATGATGCAGAGCGAAACTATATCTGATAAGAACCCAGCAGCTCCTGCGTTACAGGGAGGATACGCCCGGGAAAAGATGAAAAGCTGTCTGTATTTGATAAAAGACCCCCCCCCCCCCACCCCCCCCCCAGATCCCCAGGGGAGGGGTACGCCCCCCGGGACTGATGAGAGCTGGGTTTTGATTGATAAGACCCAGCAGTCCTGCCCGTTACAGGGAGAATTCCGGCCCCCGGCACTTGGGCTGCGAGCTTATTTTGGGATCTGTTTAAAACCCCGCAGCTCCTGCAATTACAGGGAGGGAAAACGGCCCCCGCCTGACTGCAGACTGATCTGTAAATTTTATAAAACTTAGAGCTTATCCTAAAAAAAACCCGGGTATTGCACAAAACGCGCACCGCAATATGCCGTGTTTAAACTACCCCTTAAAATGGGCGGCTGTTTATGGTCTTTTGGGGGGGGGGTATGTTGGTTTAACAATTTATTCAGCAGGTTTTTTCTTTGATTTTGATTCGAAAATGAAAACTGTTTTCCCCGGGAATTTTTCAGGTTACAGCAAATTTTCTCATCTGGGAAACAGAGGTTATCGTTTCGGCCCCCTTTTTTTTTTTCAAATAAAATGTAAGGGAAAAGGTGTTTCCCTTTGGGGCTGTTATTTAAAACGGGTCCCGTTTCTACCCTTTGGGGGAGAAGGCTTTTCCCAAAAAGAACCTCCAACGCAGATGTGAACTGGACCTTAGCTGTCCTATGGAGTACACAAGGTGTAGCCCCCATTTCTGGCTATGATAGTGTTGCCTTTCATAAGACGCCTGGTTTAAAGGGGGAAAAATTTCTTTTTTTTTATTTTATTATTATTATTTTGTACTTTTCAAAACATTTTGATTTTTTTGTTTTTTAAAAAACTTTAGTTTGAAAATTTAGTCCATTCAGCTTTGTCACTGTTTGAATATATTACTATTGAAAGCAACGTAAACAGGAATGCACAAATATGACATGAAATGACCCAAAAGAGGGGTGGAGCTTGTATTTACTCCACCTCAAAATGGGTTGCACTGTCTGGTTAAAGGGACATTTCCAGGCAGTTACAGGAGCAGCCCCAGGAAGTTTTAGCCCCCCTGTATAGGTGCAAATGGGAGTTATGTAGGCCTTCGATTGCCAAAACCAGTGGTCACCCCACCACAATTTTGTTGCAGGGGGGGGCCAATAAATTTGTGTTTCAGTATTGTTTAAACCACTTTGGTGCTGCGTAGGTTTACTGCAGCATTTAGGGGTTCAAAATGCCCAGGTTGGAGCAATCTCCCAAAGCTGGGTTTCTAGCGGGGGGGTCTAGGCTTAATATCAGCTGTTACCTGTACATTTTGCAAGGGTTTAGGACAGAAAATAGGGCGAAGTTGGCAAATGCTTAAAAGGGAAAGTGTCCAAAAAAAGATTTATTGTTTTAACTCACTTTTTTTTGTTTAAAAAACCCCCTTTTTTAAATTTAAAAATTTTTGGGTTTTATTTTTTTTTAATTTTTCCCTTTTCACTTTCAATATTTTTTTAAATTTTTTAAGTCCCGCAGTTTTTACTTTGGCCACTAAGCCCCAAAAAATTGTCAACCCCTTCCTGTTCTGTAGAGGGAAAAATTTTTAAATTGTCTGCTCTTTTTCAGCAAAAAAGGGGTCAAACTGAAAGGAAAACCCCCCAGGTGGTGTGAATAGATTTAAAACAGGATTTCCCCCAGTAAAAAGAAAAAGTTTGTCACAGTTCACCCCTTTTCACTCCTGACAGTGACTTCTTCCCCGGTTTTACAGGCAGAATAGAAAATTCCCCCTATAGAAATCAAAGGGACTGAGTCAGTTTTTTAAATCTCCTATGGAAAGAAGCTAATTTTAATTGCATCCTTTGATTGTGTTTTAAAACCCGGGGCAAAAAAAAAGGGGCCCAGTGGCCAGAGTGAAAAATGCAAGACTTAAAAATTTTTAAGGGAAAAATTTTAAAAAGTGATATGAAAAATAAAAAAAAAAAAAAAAAATTCCCAAAAAAAAGTTGGGGTTTAACATAAAAATTGGAAAATTTTTTTTATGAAAACCTTCCCTTTTTAAAGGAGGAAAAGGGGGTGAAAGAAGGGTTGGAATGGGTGAATTATCCCCCCAAAGGTTTGAGGGAGGGCACTATAAGCCCTTTTTTGGTAGGACACCAAAAATTTCCCCTTTCCCCCCCGCCTGCCTTTTTAAGGCGAGCCCCCAGGGGTGAGCTCCAAAACTCTTTCACACTTTAAAGATGCGGCGAAGTTTTATTCTCTTTGTAGGGGAAAAAAATTTGATAATTTTGGGTTTGTGCCATTTTCATGGCTCCAAAGGTTGATGCTTGGTTCCGGCAGCCAGAAAATTTCCCCCGGGGGAAAATTTTCCCCAGCCGCAAATCCCGCCTTAAATTTTGCAAATTTGATTTGGGAAAATTTTGTTCAATTTCTGTATTAAACCCAAAAAAAAATAAAATATTGGTTTTAATTTTGCAGAAACTGTGAATTTTTTCTGCGATTTTAGGTTTTTCCATTGCATTTTAAAGCAGCATTTTAGGGGGTTCAAAGGCCGGGTTGGAGCAACTCCCAAAGCTGGGTGCTTTGCGGCAGGTCTTTGGGGGTTGTAAGGCAGGAAGGTTTCCCCCGTTGGGGCCGGGGTTTACACAGCTTTTTTTGCCCACAAATTTCAAAATTTTTTCCTTTTCCCAAATTTTTTGCATAAAATTTCGGGGCAAAAAAACCCAAAGGGGATGTAAGGATCCCCAAAGGGAAAGAATTTTTGTAGTTTGGGCCTCGGGGGCGCAGCGTTATGTGCTGCCCCAAAAAACGACTTTCA
>JAODAL010040855.1:0-36472 GCA_025379985.1 Phyllomedusa bahiana
AAAAACCCCTCTTTTCTCTTATCCTTTGACAAAGATAATAATTCAGCTTTATATGTAGAGGTAAGGTCAGAGCAAAGTAAAGCATAAGTATGGGAATCATGTAGTAATTTAAGATTTTCCTGTTTATATAAACCTTCTTGCTAAAACAACTGTCTCTCTTTGCCTGCTTGGCGGATTATAATATTATCCAATTTTTTAAGGCCCTGTAACACTTTTTGTTCCCTTACAGTTGAATTGACTGTTTCTTATTTATTGCAGAGGACGGGGAATTATTCCTCAATCACTTGTTGAATTTTATCCAACAAAGCTATAGGGGACTGTAGAGGATCTCAAGATCCATAACAGTATCTTTAGATAAAGACAAAAGAGTAGAATCCACAACTATTTCCTGGAATGTAAAGTCTGTATATGCATCATGTGAATTAGATGGCAAGTATCCACTAGTTTGACGCAATGCATAGTTATCATCACAATTAATGTCATCATTAAGGTTTTCATCAGACTTATCCTGCAACCTGCATAAATGATTCTGCAAAGTAACATTCTGTGCAAAACGACTGATGTCTAAAATTGTTTTGCTTAGGTCAAAATGATCTGAACTCTAAAAAAAAATATTCCAGTCGGAAAATTATGTTCCTGCAGAAAATGTTCTACTATTGAGCAATTTACTGTAGAGGCACAGGAAAAAAGGAATAGATTACTCTATGGGCTCTTTAAATCGGGCTAAAAAAATTGCTTTGTCTCTTGAAAAATGAACATTATTATAAAGCAAAAAAATATCTTGAAAGCAAATCTACTGTTATATCTAATGTTTTTTTTTTTACTTCATCTAATGGGGAATTTTAGGATATATGTCAGATTATATGTAGATATTAGTACAGTCAGACCTGTCTTTAAACAAAACTATATCAAATGGCTTCAAGTAATGTCCAGGCTTTATCACTAATTTTGTTTTCGAACCATGTAGGTCATACATGAACTTGGCTCCAAAGCCACGGATATTTCAAATGCAGACATTAAATAACCATCTGTTGTACTGTTTTGTTTCCTTCCAATTATTTTGAGTCTTTTACTAAGTGATTTTAATACAAAATTTTGCAATACATCAATTGTAATATGAAGTTTATGATTTATTTAAAGTCACCTGCTACCTGCAATGTTAAATATGTTGGCTATACTACCCAGAAGCTAAAATGTAGAATTTTAATGTTAAATATTCCTCATTGTGGCACTAGGAACTTCTCTGCAGTGTCTTTTGCGCATGGTGGGGACATTTACTAAAAGTTCGTGGTATTGAGTGGGTTAACTCTCCTGTGTGTGACGGAGATAAAAGCTCAGAAAGGGAAGATCTCTCCTTAAGGAGAGCGCCTATATTGCCTCTCACTCAGCCAAGCCAGCATCGCTCTACTCTGTACTGATGAGGGGCAAACACCCCGAAATGGCTGTATATAGATGGGTGATGCTGGCTTGGATAAATATCCCTTTTGCTTTACAAAGACCCAGTGGGTCAAAAGCAAATTGAGGATTTGTTACATCCAACAGAGGGCACTTGAGCTTCTCAGCTCCTTTCCCATAGTGGCTTGTGATATGGAGATAAGAGCTGAAACTTATTAAACATAGAAAGGTCTTGGACTTTTGTTCTGGGCACTGGGTAACTTCATACCAAACAGTTTGAACATCGGACATGATGTTATTTGCCTTATTGATATTTTGTATGAACATCTCTGTATGTATGATTTTATTGGTAATTACCACGTGGCACACGTGACTCTCCTATTGGTGCCATGTACTATTAAATGTTACCTGTCAATTGTTTTATGCTGTGATTAAAGGAGTTGTCTCATTATGAGCTTTCAGCCTGTCAGTGAGCCTGGTAAGTTGAACTGAGGGGCGTGCTAGCTTGTCTGTCTCTTCTGCTCCCTCTCCCCCCCTCCCATCAGCACACAGGCAGCTACGTAACTTCTATACAGGGGGGGGGGGGTTTGCTGCCAGAGTTCACCCTGTGTGTGCATTCCTAGGTCTGTTGCAGGAGAGGGCTGATCTATGAGTGTAGAGAGGAATGTGAAGTGGTGTGCTAATAACAGAGCAGAGAGGATGCAAGTGTTCCTATATCCCCTGCTTAGCTTACAAGTCTCCACATCTCCAGCAACAACAAGGGAAGTGTTACTATACTCAAGATGTCTCACTAATACAGGAGAGCATAAAGTATTCACATGCCTGATCTGTATAGTATTAGTATAGTCACAGTTCCAAAGACACATCATGATTATAGTAACAGACAGGGTCACTGCTGTCACATCTATCTGTGTAGAGAGCAGGAGGAAGCAGGGACACACATGGTTAATCCAGGCAGCACGGACACAGATGCCAGAGTCCTCCCTCCCCCCTCCCTCTACTACAGAAGCATTCTGTGCGGAGGGGCTCTCTGCTCCGGCCTGTCTTCAATGACTGAGGAGTCATAAAGACCTGACAGCCAGTAAGATAAGGATCAACAGGTCGGCTGCTATAGAGATTTGAGGAGCTGATGCACTCCTGCTAACAGGGCTAGCTCAAAATCAGTAGGACATTTGTAATGAACATATATTGCAAAGCTGCTTGTTTTTTAAAGATCTTTTAACTAAAACCCAATCATTGTAGCGAGACAACCCCTTTAAGGCTTTTGTAGGAGCCTGAAACATGTCTGCTCTAGATCTTATACATTTCTATAACAAAGAATTACTTTTTGTAGGTTTGATGAGCTGGATACTCTTCTGTTTGTTTGTAATATATCAGTGTGGTTCAGTGCTGTTCTGTGCACGCCTGTGGCATGATTAAAACAGTGAAGTCTGTTCCAAAGTCAGAAATGTTAGTTTTGTAGACTCGCCAAAGCTAGCATGATGCTGAGTGCCAAGGTGGTGTTGGGAGAATGCCTTGACCACGATATTTAGATACAGGGATTGGGGGAATGTACTGTAACCTTGACCTGAGTGATAGAAAGTTTAGATATGTTTTTTTTTTTTTGTAGATTACACGCTGAACATTATTACAGATAATTACCTATTTTTTGTTTGCAAACATGATTATTAAAGTATCTACCTTTATAAAACTTGCATTGATATAATCCGTATCTTCATCTGAGGTGATCAGAGAGAGTTCCACCCGACTGTGGTCAACTGCAAAACAGAAGGGAAAAAACACTAAAAAACCTTCTTGATTCACCAATTGTGCAAAAGTACATGGTCTATGAGTGTCGTGCGCACTGTGTAATATATTTGTATTATGCAGTGTGTATTTCACCACAAACCCACTAAAAAGTTTCCATTCCACCCATTTATTGTCCACCCACTCACTCAGTCTTCTCTGCTTTTCTAACTACTCTAGAAATTACTTACAACAATAGGCAGCAGGCTCGGACTGGGCCGCCGGTGGGCCCCCCCGAGCTGCTGTGGGCCCCGGAGGCAGTGCCGCTGCTCACCGGGGCCCGTCCGCGCATCCGGTCACTGAACACCCGGGACCTGCGTCCCGAGCGCTCAGGGACAGGGCCCGGGAGATGGGGACTAATGTCCCCGACTCCCGGGGCTGCGCGGTGTCAGCGGTGATCGCCCTGGCAGGCATACGGCGCTAGGCCTTAAGCCTAGGTGACGTAGGCGGCGCTGTGACGTTATAAGACAGCGCCGCCTATGCTGTGCGCGATTGGAAGCCGGCGGCAGCTGCTTGTCGCGGTCAGGAGCGGGAGTCAGGTAAGCTGTTGTGTGTTTTTTTTTTTTCAATATAAGAAGGGCCCCTGGCTAATTAATAAAGGTGGCCCTGACTAATTAATAAAGGGGGCCCTGACTAATTAATAAAGGGGGCCCTGACTAGATAATAATGGGGGCCCTGACTAATTAATAAAGGGGGCCCTGACTAGATAATAATGGGGGCCCTGACTAATTAATAAAGGGGGCCCTGACTAGATAATAATGGGGGCCCTGACTAATTAATAAAGGGGGCCCTGACTATTTAATAAAGGGGGCCCTGACTAATTAATAATGGGGGCCCTGACTAGATAATAATGGGGGCCCTGACTAGATAATAATGGGGGCCCTGACTAATTAATAAAGGGGGCCCTGACTACTTAATACAGAGGGCCCTGGATATTTAATAAAGAGGGCCCTGGCTATTTAATAAAGGGGCCCCTGACTAATTAATAAAGGGGGCCCTGACTAATTAATAAAGGGGGCCCTGGCTATTTAATAAAGGGGCCCCTGGCTACCTGGCTATTTAATAAAGGGGGCCCTGACTAATTAATAAAGGGGGCCCTGGCTAATTAATAAAGGGGGCCCTGGCTAATTAATAAAAGGGGCCCTGGCTACCTGGCTATTTAATAAAGGGGGCCCTGACTACCTGGCTATTTAATAAAGGGGGCCCTGACTATCTGGCTAATTAATAAAGGGGGCCCTGGCTACCTGGCTAATTAATAAAGGGGGCCCTGGCTACCTGGCTAATTAATAAAGGGGGCCCTGGCTACCTGGCTAATTAATAAAGGGGGCCCTGGCTACCTGGCTATTTAATAAAGGGGGCCCTGACTACCTGGCTAATTAATAAAGGGGGCCCTGACTACCTGGCTATTTAATAAAGGGGGCCCTGACTACCTGGCTAATTAATAAAGGGGGCCCTGGCTATTTAATAAAGGGGGCCCTGACTACCTGGCTAATTAATAAAGGGGGCCCTGACTACCTGGCTAATTAATAAAGCGGGCCCTGACTACCTGGCTAATTAATAAAGCGGGCCCTGGCTAATTAATAAAGGGGGCCCTGACTACCTGGCTAATTAATAAAGGGGGCCCTGACTACCTGGCTAATTTATAAAGGGGGCCCTGACTAATCTATAAAGGCGGCCCTGGCTAATGACTAAAGGGGGCCCTGGTTACCTAATGACTAAAGGGGGCCCTGGCTACCTAATGACTAAAGGGGGCCCTGGCTAATTAATAAAGGGGGGCCCTGACTACCTGGCTAATTTATAAAGGGGGCCCTGACTAATCTATAAAGGGGGCCCTGGCTAATGACTAAAGGGGGCCCTGGTTACCTAATGACTAAAGGGGGCCCTGGCTACCTAAGGACTAAAGGGGGCCCTGGCTACCTAAGGACTAAAGGGGGCCCTGGCTACCTAAGGACTAAAGGGGGCCCTGACTACCTAAGGACTAAAGGGGGCCCTGACTACCTAAGAACTAAAGGGGGCCCTGACTACCTAAGAACTAAAGGGGGCCCTGACTACCTAAGAACTAAAGGGGGCCCTGACTACCTGCATACTATCTAAAGGGGGCCCTGACTACCTCCAGCCTACGTCACTGAGACTCACCAACACCTACCTACAGCCTAACCTACTTATCTACTTGGGGTCTATTTACCTACCCACCCGTGGTCTACTTATTTACCTTACTTGGGCCTACCAACTTATCCAGCGGGGGTCTGCCTACCTAAATAGGGCCTATCTAGTTATCTGGGGCCTTGCCCATTTGCCTACCTACCTAGAGTCTTGACTACCTACCTGGTAATATAATTGAGAGGGGAGCAGCCCATAGTTGTAGCATTACCTCCAGGGGGTTAGTCCTCTCCCCACCCTCCAACCCCTTAGGGTACTAGGCCTCTAAGTTATGGCTTGTACCCGCTCTCCCACCCCTGGGACGTTTGTATAGAGGTGGGAATAGGTAAAGAGATGTTTTAAAATTGAGTATTCTAAGATATTTGTGTGTAATTTCTGTAGGGATGAGTTGTGACCGGGACAAGTCATCATGGCGGTGTGGAACGGATGCAGAAGAAAAGGGAATAAGAACGACTCATGAGAGAAGAGAACGACTCATCAGATAGGACGTCTCTGGTGAGTCCCTGATTTCAGAGGTTATTTTACTTCTATATTGGATCAGTGCTGTATTCACTGTAATGTGATGTGACCTGAGCTGGTGTCTGACCTCTATGTGGTCTCTATATGGCGGTGTTGTAGGTTATACCTGAGCTGGTGTCTGACCTCTATATGGTGGTGTTGTAGGTTATACCTGAGCTGGTGTCTGACCTCTATGTGGTCTCTATATGGTGGTGTTGTAGGTTATACCTGAGCTGGTGTCTGACCTCTATGTGGTCTCTATATGGCGGTGTTGTAGTTTATATCGGCTTTAGTTTAGTGGCAGTGTACGGCGCGGGTATAGTGGCAGAGTACATGTGTCCCTGATTGTAAGAGTGAGGGAACACCTGACCCTATGATAGGAGTTAGACTTTTACATTCTTGCTGGTGTATATTTTAGAAGGTGGTGAGGGGCGTGACCAATGGAAACGTGGAGGGGGATATTGTATGTGGGTTGAGGGGATATTGTATGTGGGTGGAGGGGGATATTGTATGTGGGTGGAGGGGATATTGTATGTGGGTGGAGGGGGATATTGTATGTGGGCTGGAGGGGATATTGTATGTGGGTGGAGGGGGATATTGTATGTGGGCTGGAGGGGATATTGTATGTGGGTGGAGGGGATATGGATGGAGCTACTTAGCCCTGTGTCTATGATATGTTAGACTGACAAATGTGACTACATTGTACTACACAATACAGTTCTGTTTTGCACACTGTATTATGTGGTAAAATGGGCGCATTTATGTCCGAGAGGCCGGTAATATTTTTACGTACAGTAGGGTGGGCCCCCCAAGATCAACTCCCCTGTGGGCCGCAGACCCCCCAGTCCGACACTGATAGGCAGATATACACTTCAAACTAATTTAGATATGCCTGTTATTTGTTATGGAAATAATTGTATTAGGTGGGCAACTGGCGGGTTCATCCTGATAAAAATCTAAATAGGGACCACATTTTGTGCAGAGTAATTTCCAAATAAAGTATTGCATTTATTATGATGAAACTCCATATTAACTGCAAACACATTGGGCTAGCTCATGAAATAGAGCGACCACTATGGTGGTTGTAGAAGCTTTTAGATTGTTCTTTTATGTCTTGGGTAGGTAACTATGCATTTAGAACACTAAGGCATTAAATAAATAGAGCCTAAAGCCTCATTAATGTATGTTGGAAGTGAAAACGTAATATTTTTGGTCCCACTTAGAGATTTGACTATGTGATCACTTGATCACTAGTATAATATACTAGAATACTATGGTATTGCAGTGTATTATGCACATATGTTAGCCCAACATTGAGATGGGCATTCTATTAGGTCCTATCTCTGGCAGGAAATGTGGCAGTTTTCTGCTGCTTTTTTTCTTCTTTTGTTACCATTGCTGCAAAGTGGATTTGAATTTCAAAAATCTTGTCTAGGTGGAGAAAAAATCTACACCAATTCCATACATAAAGTGAACTGTGGAGCAGGATGTTAAATCCACATCATGTTAATTTATGTTGTGAAAATGCTGCATTTATAACAATTTGTCCCTATTGACTTCAAAGGGAAACACATTTGCAGATTTTAGTGTGAAAACTGTGGATCTGCAGCAAAATGTATAACTGAGTCTCATTTATCAAAACTGTATAAGAATAAATCTATCCTTGTTGTTCATAGCATTCAGAGCTAAGCTTTCATTTTAAAAGAACAGTATAAGAAATGAAAGCTAAGCCGTCTTGCTTCATCTGAGCAACAAAGATGGGTTTGATAAATAAAGGCCATTGACTGTTTTTTTCAGAACACATTTACTAATCGGCCCCATTTCCATGCCAAAACCCAGTATTTCATAATTGTGTGAAAGAACCCTAAGGCCGTGTTCACACGGCTTATTCACGGCGGATTTGTGCGCCGTATTGAGCGCACAAATCCGCCGTGAATACGGGGCGGGGGCGGGGGCGGGCCGGCGCGCGCCGGGGGCGCCGCTCCCGGCCCATAGACAATGCATTGTTTACGGCGCGTCCGCGCCGGTAAATAATGTGCATGTCACTTTCTCCCCCCGCGGCGGATTTGCCGAGCGGGAGGAGCGACGGATTCCACTGTCTCTATGAGAGCAGTGGATTTCCGTAATGACTCCGACGGATTTGGGGCCGTATTGAAGCGCAAATCCGGCGCGGAATACGGCGCCCCAATCCGTTTGGCAAATAAGCCGGTGTAACGGGGCCTAACACTCCAGGTGCTTTTTTCTTCCCCTAAATTTATTGTGTTTGATTTTAACCCTTTACTGTCACAGCCAGTTTTGAGCTCTTTGATAGAGCCCTATTTTTCAAATTTGACACGTGTCACTTAACGTGGGGATAACTTTTAATGCATTTACCTATCCATAACATTCAGATAACATTTTCTCATTACTCATTGTGCTTTAAGCTGGTAATAAATTTTGGTCCATACAATCTTTTTCTGTGAAAAATATCAAAATGTTGTGAAAATTTGAAAAAATTTCAAAGTTTTAATTATTTCTGCTTCTAAGACAGATATGCACACAAAATAGTTTATAATTAGCCTGTACCATATGTCTACTTTATGTTTGGTATTATTTTTTAAATGTCTTTTTATTTTGTACAACATAAGAGGGCTTATAAATTTATAAAATTCTATACATCTTCAAGAAAATATGCACCATTTGTTCTAGGTACAAGTCCAGCTCTCGCCGGTAGGGTCGATCCCCGAATAACTTACTCCATTTCTGAAACTGCACGCCTTAACATATTCAAAACAGTATTTAGGAAGTTTGCTTACCCTCTAGCTTTCACAGGAATGAATGCAAAGTGGAGGTGAAACTTCAAAATTTAACAGTTTTTACAGATTTTAAATTTTTAGCCATTATCACTAGAACAAAGTAGTAGATTACCAGGGAAAATGCAACTCAATATTGATTCCACCGATTCTGCTGTTATTAGAGATATCCCATATGTGTCCCTAGTGCGCTATTTGACTTAAAAGGGTTTTCTTACTACAAAGATTAGCTTTCAACATAGAGTGACTGTTAAATGAAGACATTTTCTAAATCCATTGATCAAAAGAGTTAACTTTAGTCACAAGATGAGAGACATTTTATCATCTCTCTGAGCACACACCGGTTTCTATGGTAGCCCGCATACCAGAACCTGCATATCTGTTATCTGATTAGCTGACAGAGCAGGGAGTGACGTCACCCCACGGACAGACTGATGGGACTGAGCTCAGAGTGAACTTAGATTTTACAAGATTAGCTGCAGTAAGCAAAAGGTACATGTACTGTAAAGACTTTACTGTGAAAAGCATTCCTTTGTAATCTTTTTAGAGATAACAATCTCCTGCTCTATAACAGTAACAGCTTGAAGTTGAATATGCTAATTACTGCTGTAGAACCACCCAGATCCTGAGGAGACTGAATGAGTGCAAAACCACCTGTAAGTCAGTGAAACAACGTGCTGAGAAAACTCCTTTAATCACAAGTCTCAAAATAGGAGAAGCATCTACTGGACTTTTGGATCTCATTTTTATTAGGATATTTTTTAGGTGCCATTTCAGGTTTGTGCTAAAACGTAATAATACCGCTAAAATACCCCATTTTGGAAACTACACCCTTTAAGGAATTTATCAAGGTGTGTAGTGATTATTGACCCCACAGGTGTTGCATAGATTTTTTTTAGCATTAGTCTGTTAAAATTAAAAAACAAAGTTTTTTTCCAATAATATGCAGTTTTAGCTGAACACTTCATTTTCACATGGAATGCTGGAAAAAAGCACCCCTAAATTTGTTAAACAATTTATTTCAAGTTCGGCAAAATCCTTTATTTTGGTGTAAACTGCTGTTTGGGTGCAACAGGACTTACAAGGGAGGAAGCGCTATTTGGAAGGCAGATTTTGGTGGGTGCCAAAGAAGCCTCTAAAGTACCAGAACAGGTGAAAGTCATCCCATTTTGAAATCATCTGAAGTCATCTGAAGTCATCCCATTTTGAAATCAATACCCATCAGGGAAATAATCTAGGGATGCATTGTGCGTTTTGGGCTCACAGGTGATTCAGTTATTTTTAGCATTGGGCCATGAAAATGAAGAAAAAAATAACAGCAATTCCGCCATTGTTTTTTGAGCTTAGCATTTACAGTGTTCGCAGTGTCGTAAATGAAATAACTTTGCTATGTAGGCCAGTAAAAATTCAACAATATAAATTTTATATAGTTTTTTTTATGTTTTACTACACAATACCAATAATTTTTTTATTTCCTTTTTTATCATAATCTGACACCATATTTTTTTTAAAAAATGTTCTGTATATGGAGCAATATAAGGACTATCTTTTTTGTGGTATTAGTCGTCATTTTCTGGGAGGCAGAACGAAGAAAATACAGTAATCCTGGTAGTTTTATAACTTTTTATTTTTTACAGCGCTTACCATGCAGTATAAACAATATGTTAGTTTAACTCTTTGGGGCATTATGATTACGATACCCAATTTATATAGTTTTTTTTTTAATTGTAGCATCTTAAAGGAAAAAAATGTTTTATTGTGTAAAACAATGTTTATGCATCCCTACAGTGAAGGAAAAAATTATTTGATCCTTGCTGATTGTGTAAGTTTGCCCACTGACAAAGACATGAACAGTCTATTATTTTAAGGGTAGGTTAATTTTAACATTGAGAGATATCAAAAATAAAATCCAGAAAATTATATACATTTATTTGCATTTTGTGGTGAGAAATAAGTATTTGATCCCTCTGACAAACAAGACTTAATACTTGGTGGCAATACCCTTGTTTGCAACCACAACAGTCAGAAGTTTTTAGTAGTTGACGATGAGGTTTGCGCACATGTCAGGAGGAATTTTGGTCAATTCCTCTTTGCAGATCATCTCTAAATCATTAAGATTGTGAGGCTGTTGCTCAGCGACTCGGAGCTTCAACGCCCTCCATCAGTTTTCTATGGGATTAAGGTCTGGAGACTGGCTAGGCCACTCCATAATCTTAATGTGCTTCTTTTTGAGCAACTCCTTTGTTGCCTTGGCTGTAGGTTTTGGGTCACTGTCTTGCTAGAAGACCCAGCCATGACCCATTTTTAATGTCCTGGTGGAGGGAAGGAGGTTTTCACTTAGGATTTTATGGTACATGGCTCCATCCATTCTACCATTGATCCGGTGAAGTAGTCCTGTGCCCTTAACAGAGAAATACCCCCAAAACATAATGTTTCTATCCTCATGCTTGACAGTGGGGACAGTGTTCTTGTGATGAAATCACTACAATATTGATACATATTGATGTTTTGTTCAACAATAAATGTGAATTCTTGTTCATGGAAAAATAAGACATCCCCTAAAAATAATTCTTAGCTCGGGTTTAGGAGCAAAAATTAATATAAGACACTGTCTTATTTTTGGGGAAACAGGATAGCAGGCTTATCACAGCAAAATACATGTCAGACCGTTTGATTCCATGATGTTTTGTAAATTTTTGATACATACATAGTTAATAAATGTCATTATATTACAATATAAGTATAATAGTTGAAACTAAAATATGTAGAAGATTACGTACATGGAAAGATGTCTTTGTATCGATTCTTCTTAAAGTTCTCTGGTCTTTCTGCTGCCTTTGTAGTGTAGCTGTTATCAGTCTTATATTTTGCAGATTGTCGTTTCAGATTCTTTTTGTGTTGGGAAAAAAAAATAAATATAATTATTATTAAAGCCCTTCATTACACACTTATGTTATTATTTGTATTTATATTTTTATTTTTATATATATATTATATATATTTATAATATCAAAATACATGTTTTTACTGTTTTGTATATATATATATATTATATATTATATATATACTGTGTGTATATAATATTTTATATATATTAGTGTATTTATATTTTATTTTATATTAAAATATATATATATATTATATCAAATACATGTTTTTCTCACTGTGTGTGTGTATATATATATATATATATATATATAATATATATATATATATATAAAATATATATATATATTAAATATATATATATATACGGCGAGTAAACATGTATTTGATAAACTGGTGATTTTGCAAGTTTTCCCACCTACAAAGAATGGAGAGGTCTGTAATTTTTATTGCATGAAATAAGTATTTGATCACCAACCAACCAACAAAAATTCTGGCTCTCACAGACTTGTTAGTTTTTCTATAAGGTTATGTTCACACTGCGCCTTGTGGCGGGTACTTGTGCACACCACAATGCGCTGTGTGTTTAAAAGAAGCGCAGGGATCGGGCCCCATTCACTTTCATTATCTCTGCTGTGTATATGTCGGAAACAAGTGACATCTTCAATATGTGGCAGGGAAGACGGAAGGTAATCATGATTACCATAATTACAGGACAGATTTCGGGGTGCTTTGTGGTGCTTTTACGCCCCAAAATACGTACTGAAACAAGCCGTGTGAACATCCCCTGAGAAGCCCTCCTACTCTGCACTCATTACCTGTATTAACTGCACCTGTTTGAACTTGTTACCTCTATAAAAAACACTTGTCCACAAACTCAATCACACCCAAACTTCTCCACCATGCAAAGAGCTGTCTAAGGACATTAGGGACAAAATTGTAGACCTGCACAAGGCCAGGATGGGCTACAGGACAATAGGCAAGCAGCTTGGGGAGAAGGCAATTACTAGGATATGGAAGAAACAAAAGATGACTGTCAGTCTTCCTTGGTCAAGATTAGAGATGGGCGAATTGATTCTAACGAAGTGGAATTCATTTAGAATTTCAGGAAAACTTAGATTCTGCACGAAATAGAAGTTTTGGGTCATTTGCGGGCCGCAAGCACATGGCGTTACATGGGGCAAAGAACTCTGGGAGGAAGAAAGGAATACCCTCAATGACATGTGCAGAGATGAAGCCAATCAGAGACCGGCGGGATTCTGTGACGTCACCGCACTATATAAGTCCGGACGCGACGCTGGCAGTTCACACTCCTCTCGTTGTGCCGTGCTGCAGCTGCTGCAGAGACCTCACACAAAAGAAATTTGTTTTTAACAGCGATTTTTGGGGGGTGTCACTGCTTTTATCAGAGACTGCTCCTCTTCCGTTATAATTTTGATTCAGTTTGTGGGGTATTGTAATTCAAGTCCAGTGTGGGTCCAATTCTGCTCCATATACATTTTAATGCCATCTGGTCAGTTCTGGAGCACATTGAATATCCAAAGGTTGTCTAAGCCTGTTTGTGCTTTTGTATTCAGTAAAAGAAACAGCGTTTTTACAAGCCACATGCCAGTTAATTTTTTTGCTGCTGATTTCTGTAGCGCAATTTATATCCAAGGGTTAATTAAGCGTGTTTGTGATATAGTAGTCAGTAAAATAAACGGTGTTTTTAAACGCCAAAGACGAGGAAATTTTTCCTGGTGGTTTATGTAGCATAACTTATATCCGAGAGTTAATTAAGCCTGTTTGTGCTTTCTTATTCAGAAAAATATACGGCGTTTTAACACGCAACATATCAGTTCATTTTTTTCCTGGTGATTTCTGTATCGTAATTTATATCCAAGGGTTAATTAAGCGTGTTTGTGCTTTTGTAGTCAGTAAAATACACAACGTTTTTACATACCACATACCAGTTAATTTTTTCCTGCCGATTTCTGTAGCGCAATTTATATCCAAGGGTTATTTAAGCCTGTTTGTGCTTTCTTATTCCATAAAATACACAGCGTTTTTACACACCACATACCAGTTAATTTTTTACTGGTGATTTCTGTAGCGCAATTTACATCCAAGGGTTAACCAAGCCTGTTAGTGGGTTCATTTGGAGTCAAATACAGTTTGTGTATTTATCATATACAGATATCTTCATTAAACAGAGTCTGTCATTTTTTGAACAAACAGTATGTCAGACAGAAAGGTGGCAGGCTCTTCACATGTGAGTGGCAGTGGCACAAACATTCCTGGAGTAGGCACAGGTCGCAGCACAGTAAGGGGTCACTCGTTGAGGCCAGAACTGCCGGTGTCATCTTGCGGCCGTGTGTTGACCAGCAACCCAAGGGTTTTTGATTGGTTGACTAGGTCATCCACTTCCTCCCAGATGACATCTGACAACCCCAGCCAAGAGTCGGTGGGAACGTCAGACTCTTAGTTGGCATGGCCCGGGAGCGGGTCAGCGGCCCTCATCTGTCCTCAACCCGCCTCTGTCCCATCCGGTTCCCTCAGCCAGAGATCTACTATGTGGTCTGGGCTCAGCGCCACAATACAGTGAGGATGAACAATTTGAGGACAGTCAGCAGCTACTTGGCAGCGAGGAAGTGGAGCCGACATTCCCTGCTTCTTGCAGTAGGCGGCAAAGTATGGATGTGGAGAGTGGCATGGGAGGTCATGTTGGGAGGGGTCAGCCTCTGCATACCAAGACCGTTGAGGAGGACAGCAGTGAAGATCCAACAATAATCGATGATGATGTAGCCGACCGCACTTGGGAGCCGGGTGAAGCAGACGATGGAGCACAAGCACTGTCTGGTGAAATTAGTGGTTTTTCTACCCAGGTGACAGGAGAGGAGGAGCAGCTGGTGGAGGTAGATGGAGATGAGGAAGACGAGGCAGATGACCCTCAAGCACCGTGGCAGTATACAGTGAAGATGGAGGCAGGGAGTCCCTCAGAGTAACTTGCACACATGGCCCGCAGCATGCTGATTTGCCTGACTAATGACAGCCGAATAGTCACCATCCGGCAGATAGATGACTTCTGGCTCTCCTCCCCCTTGGACCCTCGCTAACCGGTCCAAAATGGGAGCTTTTTCTAGCTGCTGAAGGGAGGACAAAACTCAAATACCATACTATAGAGAAAATCCTCTAGTCTGTTTGACCACTGCTATTGTGCAGCATGGGTCCATCCTACTGACAGGGTCTGACCAGGGGGTTCCTCAGCGCTCACGTACCCACTGCCACGGGCTGCTGTGGGAAGGTGAGGGGGTAGAGCAGTACCGCTCATCAGCGAGCAACCTAAGTCTGGAGTCGCTGATGAGCAGTTCCTTCACACACCTAGTGAGGAGTGCATCGCCAGCAGCAGCAGGACTGGAGCAGACCTGATCCAACTGGTGGTGGCCTAACTCTGCCACCCCAGTTAGAAGATCCGGCTTGGAGTACTGGGCAAACCAACTGGATATGTGCGCCGCAACTTGCCGAGTTTGCAGTGGAGAAGCTGTCCCTGCCAGGCAGCAGTGTGGCATCAGAGCGTGTTTCAGTGTGGCGGGGGCCATCGTTTAACCCCAAGGAGAAAACGCTTGTCCACGGAACATGTGGAACGACTGACCTTTGTCATGATGAATCAGGCGGTGGGGATCGGCCAGGTGGATTTCCCCCCATACACCAATGCCTTAGGATGTCAGATTACATCAGCCCAGATTGTGATTGGACGAATCGATTCTAACGAAAGTGGAATTCGTTTAGAATTTCAGGAATAACTTCGGTTCGGGAACGAAGTCGGAAACTTTGGTGGAACTTCGTACTGTGTGAAAAAGTGTGCTTTTGATTGATAAAATGGCTGCGAGCACATGGCGCTTACATGGGGCGCAAAGCACTTCTGGGAGGAAGAAGGGGCCTTAGCTGCATGACTATGTGCAGAGGTGAAGCCATTCAGAGACCGGCGGGATTCTGTGACGGTCACCGCCTAGATAAGTCCGGGCGCGACGCCGGGGAGCTCACATCCTCTCACTGTGCTCATCAGGGAAGGTGCTGGCCGCGGGCTGATAGCTCTTACTGAAGAATTGAATGTTTTACAGCGATTTTTTGTGTGGGGTGTCCTCTGCTATGTCTTTCAGTAGACTGTTCTCTTAATGTTCGTATTTCTAATTTTTTGGGGTATTGGATCTGAAAATCAGTGTGCGTCCAATGCAGTGCATATACTTTCTATATCCAAGTGAGATCTATGCCTGTTTCCTGTTGTTTCATTTAAAGAAAAACAGCGTTTTTACAATAACAAAATACCACTTCATTTTTGGGTGCTCAATTCTATTGCGCAATTTACATCCAGGGGTTAATTATTACGTTGTTGTGCTGTTGTGCTGACCCAAGAAACCGTCTTTTTTCAACGCCAAAATATATAAATTTTTCCTGTAGCCTAATTCACAAGCAATGGTTATTTAAAACTTTTTTTCTTGTTGTGTGGCATTGAAAACAACGCAATTGTAACAAGCATACAAGCTACTAAGTTTGTGCGGCTCAATCTTTGGCGCAATTTACCATCCAGGGGTTAATCTAAGCGTTGTTTTGTGGTGTGCTGACCCCAAGTAATCGTCCTTTTTCATACGCCCAAAATTTATAAAGTTTTCCGTAGCCTAATTCACAAGCAAAGGTTAAATTACAATGTATTCTTGTATGTGTGGCGTTAGACTAACACGCCAATTGTAACTCGCTACAAAGGGGGGGCTACTATTTTGTGGGCTTCAATTCTTTGGCGCCAATTCTACATACAGGGGATAAGTAAGCGTTGTTTTGCTGGTGTGCCTGACCCCAAGAAACCATCTTTTTCAATGACAAAATTATATAAAATTTTTCCTGTAGCTAGTTCACAAGCAAGGTTAATTACTTACTGTTCTCTTGTTGTGTGGCGTAGAAAACTCGCAATTGTAACACGCTACAAAGCTACTATTTTGTGGGGCTCAATTCTTTGGCTCAATTTACATCCAGGGGTTAATTAAGCATTGTTTTGCTGGTGTGCTGAACCCAAGAAACAATCTTTATCAACGCCAAAATATATAATTTTCCTGTAGCCTAATTCTCAAGCAAAGGATAATTACAATTAAAATTTTTATTATTGTATCTTTGTTGTGTGGCGTAGAAAACCGCAAATTGTACACGCTACTAAGGCTACTATTTTGTGGGGCTCAATTTTTGGCTCAATTTTACATCCGGGGTTAATTAAGCGTTGTATTGCTGGTGTGCTGGACCCCATGAATACCGTCTTTTTTCAACGGCCAAAATATATAATTTTTCCTTGTAGCAATTCACAAGGCAAAGGTTAATTACAATGTATCTCTTGTTGTGGGGCTTAGAAAACACGCAATTGTAACACGCTACAAAGCTACTAGTTTGTGGGTAATATTCTTTGGCGCATTTACTCCAAGGGTTAATTAAGCGTTGTTTTGCTGTGTGCTGAAAAAAATAAACCGGTCTTTTTCAACGCCAAAATATATCATTTTTTCTGTTGCCTAATCATTCCGAAGGTTAATTACCTGTTTGTGCTGTTTACTATTTAGTAAAACACACAGTGTTTTAAAACGACACATACAAGTAAATTTTTCCTGGCCATTTGTGGAGCGAAATTTATATCCAAGGGTTACCCAAGCTTGTAACTGGGTTCTTTTGGAGTCAATATCAGGGTTTGGTATATTTATCAGTATAAACAGATATCATCATCAAAACAGAATGTCTGTACATTTTAGAACAAACAGTATGTCAGACAGAGAGGTGGCAGGCTCTGCACCTGCGAGAGAGAGTGGCAGTGGCACAAACATTCCTGGAACAGGCCCAGGTCGCAGGCACAGCCAAGCGGGGACGTCGCGAGCAGGGTCACTCGGTGAGGCCTCAACTGCCGCTGTCATCTAGCGGCTCGGATTGTGTTGTTCAGCAACCCTAGGGTTCTTGTTGGTTGACAAGGTCATCCTTTCCTCCCAAGATAAAACATTTTGACAATCCCAGCCATAGAGTCGGTGGGAACCTCAGACACATCCATTAGTTGGATGGCCCGGGAGCGGTAGTCAGGGCGCCTCACTGCCTCAGGCTCGCTCTGTCCCATCCGGTTCCCTCAGCAGAGATCTATATCATAGCGACGGGGTATGAACAATTGAGGAGGGGCAGTCAGCAAGCTAACTTGGCAGCGAAGAATTGGGGCCAATATCGCCTGCTTCTGTGCAGGAGGCGGGCAAAGAATAGTGTGGAGAGGGGCATGGAGGTCATGTTGTGAAGAGGTCAGCCTCGGCATACCAAGACGGTGATGAGGACGCAGTTGACGATGAAAACAACAAATAGAGATGATGTAGCCGACGCACTTGGGGCCGGGTGAGGCAAGTGCTTCATCAATTTCGTTAGGAGAAGAGGGCGTTTCAGCTTGCGGGTCATGCAGAAGCGCAGCCAGCAAGTGGGCTCTGTGTGGCATTGGAGTCAGAGAGATAGCAGCGGTGTAGAGGTCGGGGTGCCAGCGGTCACTGGGTAAAAAACCCGATTCGCAGTCCAAGAAAGTAGCAGACACAGGGGCTCAGCAGGCGAGCGGCCGTGCAGTAGTCACTCCGTGCGGGAGCAGGTTGCTGGGTAAATCCGATAATCAGCGGTGTGGCCAGTTCTTTGCTAAGACACCGGAGGAGGCGAATAGGGTATATGTAGAATCTGGTGGCAGACAGTGATGCGTGGCCAGGGAGCTAACGTTGGCACCACGGCCCTTGCGTCAACACATGCGTGTCATTCATCCTGTGGCCTGGGGGAAACGTGGCTCAGATGTGGTGGTCCATCCTGCCGCCACATCTACAGCAGCTGCTGCAGCAGCGTCCCAGTGGCACGCATGCCATGGCAGGCCAGTCTAAGGCTCTACCACCTCTGCAGAAGGGACCTGTTTCTCTTTGACATCATATCCCAGTCCAGATGCTCTGCTCTCGCTATCATGGCGCCAGCAGTCGTTCAGCGAGGGATTGCAAAGAGACAACAGTATGCGTCATCATCCTAAGGTGCAGACAGCCGCCGTTGCTCCTGTCCAAGTTTGTTTGGTACTGCAGTCCCTCCCTTTCCAAATGGTGGACTCTGCACCGTTTCAGAGAACTAATGGCTTGTGCCGAGCCGAGATGGAGAGGTTCCAAGCCGTAATTTCTTTTCCAAAAAGGCAGTAACCAGCATTCATAATTATGTAGACAGATGGTGGGTCAGCTTGAGCTTATCGGGTTTGTCTCCAAGGTTGCACGGGCCTGCGCGGACGTCTGGTGCTGTAAATACGGTCCGGGCCAGGACAAGTCCGTTTAGGCCCACGGGGTGAATGTGCTTCCAAGACCAGGCACACCTACAACCTTTGACAGGAGACGCCGCTTCTCCTCCAAGTTGTCAAAACTGCTGCACTGCGCCAATGTCGCCTTCCTCCTCCTCCCCACCACCACCATCTAGCTCCACAAGTACTGCACCATCACACACATGTGTAGGGCACAGCGGTGTCTCCGCAGGTTCTATCACCTGGCTTGAATCGGCGACGAGAGTCACACAGGGGAGGTACTGCTCCGCGTTCATGCAGCAAGAATCGATGTGTGGCTTTCTCTGCGCCACTGCAAATCGGAACCATGGGTGCGGGACAATGGGAGGAACATAGTGTCCGCGCTTGCACCGAGGAGGGATGGTCCATGCGCCCTGCATGGCGCCACGTGTTCATTCGGGTTGTGAAAAGGTTCCTGAAGTCGTCCACCGATCTTCAGAACATTCTGAAAGGGCCAGGAAACTGTGCATGCACTTTATCATTCGTGCAAAGCCAGGAACACCCTCCTAGAGTTGCAAGAGTCAGAACGGCCTCCACCAACCCACCTCTGATATGGATGTTTCCACCCTTTGGAATTAGCCTGCACTGTTGGACCGACTGTATGAACAGAGGTAAGGCAAGTTATCGATTTTTGATGTTCCAGGGCAGACAGGAAGTAACTCCCTGTGGAACTTTGGAGGTCATCCACGTGGCAGTCATGCGTGACACCTTGCCGTTTGTTGTGGCCATTCGAGGAGGCGGTGAGTTATTTGTCAGTCGCCAGGACTACGGGTATGGAATAATATCATTCCATGCTTCATGTCCTGGAACAGATGCTGTAATAAATAATCTGTCTGGGCAGGGACTGGAGACTGTGGCGACTAATATCGTGGACACATGTGTCGGTGGGGACTGTATATGGAGGAGGAGGGACCATTGGAGCAGAAGCATGGTCTGGTGAATGAGTGGATTTTCTACCAGGTGACAAGAGGGAGGAGCAGGAGCAGAGCTGGATGGAGGTGGATGAGATGAGGAAGACGAGGCAGATGACCCCCAAGCACCGTGGCAGTTATACAGTGGAAAATGGAGGCAGGGAGCCCCTCGGAGTCACTTGTGCAGATGGTCCGCAGCATGCTTATTTGCTCCGGCTTGTGACAGCCGAATACGTCAGCTTCGGCAGAGGGATGACTTCTGGCTCTCACCCTCATTGGAACCCTCGCTACCGGTCCAAAAATGGGGAGCCTTTTTCCCAGCTATTGAGAGGGAAGACAAACTCAATATATAGGGAAATCCTCCGTAATCAGTTGGCTGCTGCCTATGTGCGGCATGTCCCTCCTCCTGACAGATATGACCGGGGGGTTCCTCAGCGCTACACATGTATTTGCCGCAGCTGTGGGAAGGTGGCGGGGGTAGGTGCAGTACCAGCGCCATCAGTAGTAAACCTAAGTCTGGGAGTCACTGATGAGCAGCTTCCTCTCTCCCGCTGTGAGGAGGGCAGTCGCCCAGCAGCCAGCGGACTGCGAGCTAGTCCCTGACCAACAGGTTGTGGCCTACTTGACAGCACTCTGCCACTCAGTTAGAGATCCGCTGGACTACTTGGCGACAAACTGGATGTTTGGCCGCTACTTGCCGGAGTTGCAGTTGGAGAAGCTGTCCTGTACGGCCAGTAGTGTGGCATCAGAGCGAGTATTCAGTGCGGCGGGGGCCATCGTTTACCCCAGGAATACCCGCGGGTCCACGGGAAATGTGGAAACGACTGACCTTTGTCAAGATGAATCAGGGCGTTAGATCGGCAAGGATTTCCACCAAACCATGCCTTTGGCGTCAGTCTGGGTTCAAACTTCCGCCTCAGCCACTTATTTGATGCCGACACCCACTGATGGCCACACATACTGTGACAGTTGTCTCCATCTGCCTACCACCATCTTTACCAGGGACTGGTATTGCCAACCACCTCAACACTCTGTCATTGTGCCACTCTATGACCTCATGCTGCTGCTGCTGTTGTTGTTGCCGTGCATCCACAATGTGTCATTGTGCCAACTGTCGACTCATGCTGCTGCTGTGGACTGCTGCCATGTCCTCCACACTGTTGTCATTGTGCCATGGCCTGACCTCATGCATGCTGCCGCCGTGACATCCGCTCTCAGTCATTGTGAACTCTGTGGCTTCCTCCTGTTTTGCCCACCTCCAAGAATGCATTGTGCCACTGCCTGATCTCATGCTGCTGCTGTGTGACCTCCACATTGTGTGATGTGCACTCTGTGGCCTAATACTGTTTTGCAGCTCCAGAAGGCCTCTGATCTCATGGCTGCTGTCGTGACCTACACTCTGTATCTTTGTGCCTACTCTGTGGGCCCTATACTTGTTTAGCCCCTCCAGAATGTAATTGTGCCACTGCCTGGTCTCATACTGCTGCCCTGCCCGTGACCTCCACTCTGTGTGATTGTGTCACTTGTGGGCCTAATATGTTTTTGCCGCCTCAGAATGTCATTGTGCCACTGCCTGATCTCATGCTGCTGCTGTCGTGACCATTCCACACTGTAATCATTGTGCACTCTGTGGCCTAATACTGTTTTGCCCGCCTCAGAATGCCATTGTGCCACTGCTCCTATGACCTCATACTGCTGCCGCCGTGACCTCCACCACTGTGTGATTGTGCCACTCTGTGGCCTAATTCTGTTTTTTCCGCCTCCAGATTGTCATTGTGCCATGCCTGATCTCATACTGCTTGCCGCTGGGCTGTGACCTTCCACACTGTGTGAATTGTGCTCTCTGTGGCCTATTACTGTTTTGCGCCTCCAGGAATGTCATTGTGCACTGCCTGATTCATGCTGCTGCTGTCGTGACCTCCACACTGTATCATTGTGCACTCTGTGGCCTAATTGTTTGCACAACACCGCCTCCCAGAATGCCATTGTGCCACTGCCTGACCTCAACTGCTGCCGCCGTGACTCCACACTGTGTGATTGTCACTCTGTGGCCTAATACTGTTTTTCGCCTACAGAATGTCATTGATGCCACTGCTGATCTCATACTGCTGACGCTGTGACCTCCACACTGTGTGATTGTGCCACTTGTGGCCTAATACTGTTTTGCGAAGCCTCCAGAATGTCATTGTGCCACTGCCCTGGATCTCATGCTGCTGCTGTAGTGCCTCCACTCTGTATCATTGTGCCTCTCTGTGGCTAATACGGTTTGCCGCCTCCAGAAAGTCATTGTGCCACTGCCTGATCTCATGCTGCTGCTTTCGTGACCTCTCACTGTATCATTGTGCCACTCTGTAGGCCTAATACTGTTTGCCAGCTCCAGTATGTCATTGTGCCACTGCCTGACCTCATACTTACTGCCACCGTGACCTCCGCTTCAGTCATTGTGCCACTCTGTGGCTTTCCTCGTGTTTTGCACCTCCAGTAATGTCTTTGTGCCACTGCCTGGACCTCATGCTGCTGTGGCTGCCGTGTCACCTCCACACTATGTCACTAAATGTTGCCTCCTGAGCTATCAGCTTGTTTTTTCCAGCTTTGCAGGCATCATGACTTAATCAGGGCTACATTCCCGCTTGAGTTTTTTGGTTCAGTTTTTGCCCTCTTAATGTGCACAGGAGATTTTAGAGGTGTGAAGCGATTTAAGAGGGCGGCATGTCATCGCGTGTCATACTAAAAACACAACATTGTATGAAGACCAAACAAGCTCCCTCTGCATATTTAAAGCATGGCACAACGTTCTACTGCCCCTGCTGGGCCTGTGTTGCAGCCTGGAAATAGCTGCTTTTTAATGCGATTCGTGCCGAAGTAATTCGGAACGAAACAAATTTTGTTGGAAAGTTCAGGAAAGTGACCAAATCGAATTTTTGAGAAATTCGCCCATCTCTAGCCAAGATGCCTCACCAAAACTTTGAGAAAATGAGTCTGGATTCAAACTACCTGCCTCAGCCACTATTCTGATGCCGCCACCTGCTTGATGCCATACAAACTGCTAGCAAGTTTATATGCACTATCACCATCTCTTACCGGGGACTGTTATTCTCCCACCTCCACAGCTCTGTCATTGTGCCTCTCTATGACCTCATGCTGCTGCTTGCTGTTGCCTTGACCTCCAACACTGTGTAAGTGCCACTCTCTGGACCTCATGCTGCTGCTGTTGCTGCCATGGACCTCAACACTGTCATTGTGCCACTCTATGGACCTCAGCGCTGCTGATGCTATTGTTGCTGGGTGCCGTCACTTCCTACACTGTGTCATTGTGGCCACTCTCTAAACGTTCATGCTGCTGCTGTTGATTGCCGTCACCTCCACTGTGTGTAATTGTGCCAAGCTGTCTGACCTCATGCTGCTGCTGTGCTGCTGCCGTGACCATCCACACTCTGTCATTGTTGCCACTGTCCCCCAAGCACCCCCATCTCCGTGCTGTATACAGTGGAGAAGGAGGGAGGCAGGGAGCCTCAGAATCACTTGCGCACCATTGGCCCGCAGTGCATGTTGATTTGCCTGGCTTGTGTCAGCCGTAGTCACCATCCGGCAGAGGATTGATTCTGGCTCTCCAACCTCTTGGACCCCTCGCTACCTGTCCAAAAATGGGAGCTTTTTTTTTCCAGCTGTGAGGGGATGAGGACAAATTCAAGTAATACAGAGAAATCCTCCGTAGTCATTTTGCTAAGTTCCAAATCCTTTTTTGGGCAAGGCAATTCTACCTCCATCAAGCTTCATCATTTAACCTAAAAATGTTCCAACACTATTTTATTATGTAGTATAAACGTGGTAGTTTGAATCCAGTTTCTGCGTGACACCATTTGTTCAAATGCAGCGTATAGAACTTGAAGTGAAGGAGACCCTAACTACAGGGAATGTTTTAGGTGCTGTGGCAGAACGACCATAGGTGGTCGCATGGGGCTGCCACTAGGTGGCGTATGTGCCACCGAAGTCCTGGCTTCGGTGGGGGAAGGCAACCAGTTAGCGTCAGTAACCCTAGGTTACTGACACATGTTGTTTGTATGGCTGCTATGCGGCTAGTATTGGGTTGTCTTTCCCGGGACGGTCATAGCGTTGGGTGGGAGGCCGTCCTCACGTTCCAGGCCAGGTTTTGGGCCAGTCCCGGTAGGCCTATAAAAGGCCGCCTACTCCAGGTGATCGGGGGGCATGGTCTGCCATCTGCAGTTTAGAGTGGCAGTGGAGCTTGCAGGAGGCTCTGGCCCTGAGGCTTAGGGAAAGCCGGAACCCAGTAGGAGACTGGGTGAAATATACGTGGTGGTGTTTTGACGCTGGACAGTAGGTCCAAATCATGTTAGAGAGGGTTTTCTATTTAAGTTTAGGTAGTGGCTAGACGGCCGAGGTTTTGTTTGTTTTGTGTACTGATGTACGTTTGACACCGTGCCTGGAAAAATAAAGCTGGCTGAAGCCAGATTGAAACTGGAGCCCCGTGTCTGTGTGCCATTCCACCTACAAAAGACGGCGATCCAGGAGCGAAATACCCCCCAAGACTGTCCAAGATGGCGGCTGGACGAGTGTGAGTCTTACAGTGCTTATTTTGCATTCGGTGCCATTAGTGATGGAATTTAGTACAAAACTAGAATGGGAAGCAAAAGCAAATGCTGCAAAACTGGCTTTGGATGAGCTTCTTCAGTATGAAAAATGTGAATCGTATGTCCAATTTACAGAAAGTAAAAACCGCCTCCGGGACTATGAAGTAAATAATAATGATCTTTAGAGTCTATAGAGAAAGCGTTTCCTTGAGCCTCATCTGTCATATCCGTGTACCGTATCTCTTGCCTCCGTCCCTTGACCACGGTGCTTGCCGGCTGTCCTGACCTTACACTTGTCCCCGACTCCGAGTTTGCCTTACCATTTTGTACCTCGCTACACCTCGGCTGCCACTGCAAGCAAGTCACGTCAGGGTTAGCGACCTGGTAGACTCCCGCCGCAGCAAGTCCATCCCGCTTTGCGGCGGGCTCTGGTGAAAACCGGGACCTACTTAGATTCCACTCCCTGGCGTGGCTATTGCGATCGTCCCCTTACTGTGCTGAGGCCTGTGCCGGCTCCAGTAACCTACTACTGTGTTCTTTGACGCTATTGTAGGATCTTAGCCCTCAGCTTGCTTTTTTCCAGCTGGCACTGCCATGACTTTATCAGGCTGCATTCCCGCTTCAGTTTTTTGGCCAGTTTTGCCCCCATAGGTGTCCAGGGAATTTTAGAGTGAAGCGATTCTAAGAGCGGCGGCAGTCATGTGCGTGTCATGCTAAAACACAGCATTTTATGAAAACCAAACCAAGCTCCCTCTGCATATTTAAGCATGGCACAATGTTCTACAGCACCCTACAGGCTCTCTGCAGCCAGGAAATAGCTGTTTTATAACGCGATTCGTCCCAAAGTAATTTGGGACGAAAAGAATTTTGTCGGGAAATTCGGCGAAGTCGGCAAATCGAATTTTTTGAGAAATTCGCCCTTCTCTAGTCAAGATCTCACCTCGTGGAGTAAGGATGATTCTGAGAAAAGTCAGAAATCAGCCCAGAACTACATGGTAGGACCTGGTCAATGCTTCTATTCACAAGGGCCACAACAACTTCTTTTTTTGCAATAAAAATATTTTTAGTGGTTATTCAACAGTCCATACACTTTAGACCATAAGACACCTTAATATAATTAGGAACCAGTAGTATAAAGTATGTCAGCACTTATCTTTTTTGTAGAGTTTTCTTACAACTTCAATGCAACATATTGCAAAGTTATAACAGAGCTAATAATTGAGGAGCACATAGCTTTTGCTGCCAGCCGGCAGCCTCGATGTTTCAGAAATGAATTTCCTTTCTCAAGCATGCGCAGACTGTGTTCACATTCCCTTTTAACTCCCTTTCATCAGTCAACAGGTGGGTAATGTAGATGGAATATTAATTCACTTTGCATAAGTATGTTTTATATGTTTAAGACTAATATTTAGAAAAAACAACGAAGAGTAAAAGCCTCATTGAGATCTTTAGGTGCGAGGGTTTCCACCTTATAAATCCAGAAAGCCTCTCGCTGCAGCAGTTTGGATTTTGTATTGGTAGCTATCGCGGGCATGAACTTCCTTGAGCACACACCAATGCAAATCACTTACTGTGTGGTGATGCTCATGAAAGTGCTTTGCTAAAGCAATTTCTCCAAGCTTTTTTTGTGACTCTTTCGGACCAATAACATTGCTTGATAAATTATAATTACGTATTGTTGATTTATGTTCACTAATTCTTGTCTTAATATCCCGACTGGTTTGTCCTACATAAGATTTGCCTCATGGGCACTTTATCATGTAAATTACGTTTTGACTAATACAACTATGGAATCTTTTTATAGGTATAGTGGTACCTTGTGTAGGATGATCCTTTGATAATAGTGGAGCAATTAACACAGGACATGCATGGAAATGTACCACATTTTTTTTCATATAAAGTTTAGTTTTTTTCGGAACTTGTATGTCAGAAATGTATCAACATATCAACATATCCCCTAACGATTTGCCTCGTCTGAAGATATATCAAGGTCTCTCTTTAAACATGTATTCAAACTTTGTATCAGTCTGTAAAAACATGCAATGATGATTAATGGCCTGTTTTATAATATTGGAATGTTTATCATATGTTGTAACAAATGTAAAATGTTCTATATTCTTTTTCTTATGGGTCCTAAAAAGATCCTCCCTAT
This sequence comes from Phyllomedusa bahiana, assembly GCA_025379985.1. NCBI lineage: Eukaryota > Metazoa > Chordata > Amphibia > Anura > Hylidae > Phyllomedusa > Phyllomedusa bahiana. The sequence continues at coordinate 26,496 of JAODAL010040855.1, forward strand.
TTTTAGACCTTATTTCCAAACCTAACATTGTCAACGTATTTCTCTCTTAGCTTCGTGCAGTAAATTTATCAATTAATTTTTGCATTTTTAAATCATATATTTAAACATTTATATATGTACAACACTACTCTAAAGATAATTTAAGTGACGTACTGTTGGGGGTTTTTTTTTTTTTTTTTTTCTCTCTCTCTCTTTGCTAACTAACAGTTTCAAGACATCTTTACCCGATGTGCTAGAGAAGCAACAAAGCAGGGGGGGTCCGACGGCAAATAAGGAACTATGTGTGAAGGTGCGTTCCGGGGTCGGGTCTGGGTCCACTCTGGCTCATTCATGTTGGGCGGATGGGGCCTGGATATGGTCCAGAGGAAGGTACCTAAGCTACTGATTAGGTATGTTTGCTGTTATATGATTCTCTGAGTAGCGAGGATAGAAACTAAAACTTTATGGAATTTTACTGCTACACGCAGAAAGTGTTATTTAACTAAGTTGTTGTTTCATTTTGTGAAATACAAAGTGCTCACAATTGTATTAACAGGCATATGATGTAACCTTTAATATCTGAAAAGCAATAAAAATGAGTTTAAAAAAAAAAAAAAAGATAAGTGAAGTGGACTTTGGGCTATTTTGAAGGACCTGGTCAATGTCCTGAATAGAGCTGAGACCACAGTCTCAAAGATTACCGCTAGTAACACACTATGCCGTCATTAAAATCCTGCAGGGCACACAAGATCCCCCTACTCATGCCAGCACGTGTCCAGGTCCATGAGAGTTCGCCAATGACCATCTGGATGATCGAGAGGAGGCATGGGAGAAGGTCATATCGTCAGATTAGACCAAAATAGAACTTTTTGGTATCAACTTAACTCCCCATGTTTGGAGGAAGAAGAACGATGAGTACAACCCCCAGACTTTGGGGGTGCCTTTCTGCAAAGGGGGCAGGACGACTGCACCGTATCAAAGTAAGGATGGATGGGGCCATGTATGGCGAGATTGTGGCTAACAATTTCCTTCCCTCAGTAAGAGTATTGAAGATTGGTCATGGCAGGATCTTCTAGCAGGACAATGACCCAAAGCACACAGCCAGGACAATCTAAGGAGTGGCTCCGTAATAAACATTTCAAGGTCCAGGAGTGTCTTAGCCAATCTCCAGACCTGAACCAAAAAATCTTTGAAGGGAGTTGAAACTTAATGTAGCCCAGCAACAACCCTGAAACCTGAATGATCTGGAGAACATCGGTATGGAGGAGTGAACCAGAATCCTTGCTGCAGTATGTGCAGGAACCATCTGACCTCTGTAATTGCTAACAAAGGTTTCGGTACCAAATATTCTGTTTTTCTTTTGTATAAAATACTTATTTCATGCAATAAAATCCAAATGTAAAAATTGTACAATCTGATTTTCTGGATTTTTTTTTTTAGATTTTGTCTCTCACAGCTGAAGTTTACCTAATATAAAAGTTAGACCTCTCTATTCTTTGTAGGTGGGAAAACATACAGACACCCAAATCTTCTCCAGAAACAAAGGGCCACATGTATGAAAACTATCTAGGTCTAAAATTCTATTTGTTGCCCATAGGAACCAATCAGAGCTCCCCTTTCATTTCATATAGTGCTCTGGAAAAATGAAAGGGGTGCTCTGATTGGTTGCTATGGGCAACAAAGAGAGTTTTAGACCTAGACAGTTTTCCATACATGTGGCCCATATAGTTAAAGGGGTATTCCTATATAAGACATTTCTATATCAACAAAATTGAAGTTTTTGGTACCATCACTAAGTTTTACATAATGCCACAGCATTATATAATTCTTTTGGATTTGTTCCATTCGCAATTTTCTCTTGTTTTTATAAAATTATCAAATAAAATACTGTCTTTTATCATTTCTGATGTTTGTGATACTTTTGTCTTGATGTAAGAATAACCGTCTACATTTAGCATATTGATGCTAAAAAAAGAATACTCCACCTAGAGTATTATTATTACTATTAGTGTTTATTTTAAAATTCTACATCCAATAGATGGTGCCAGGGACCTCTTCAGCTCTTTCCCAAAAGCCTTTGTTTATATACAAAATACCCTGTGAGGCGGAAAAGGCGATTAAATACTCATACACCAACATGGTGCTTATTCTCCTTAATGAGACACATTACCCTTTCTAAGCCACACATGCCTCTCATCTAGCCAGCCAGTAAGTTCTGCTCTGCACTGAAGAGGGGCAAACATCCCGAAACAGATGTCTGTAGATGAACTTCACTGGCTTAGCTTCAATCCCTTTTACATTGCAAAGCTCTTGTGAGTGACATGTGAATTGTGGATTTCTACATCCAATGGATGGCACTGGCAAGCTCTTCAGCTCTTTCCCATAAGTCTTTTTTTAAATGCAAACTATCCTGTTAAGCTGAGGGGCAGACATGTTTGATGGGTTGTTCAGGGGCAGCAGGGTTATTGTAGGTTATAGGCTATTCTGAAAAGATGGGTTTTCAGGTGGATTTTGAAACTAGTGAAAGTGGAGGAAAGTCTGACGTGTTGAGGCAGCAAATTCCAGAGTGTGGGGGATGCACAGGAAAAGTCCTGGAGATGGATATGTGAGGAGTTGTCAAGAGGAGAGCAGAGAAGAAGGTCCTGTGAGGAGCGAGGATTGTGCGAGGGGAAGTATCTAGAGATTATGGCAGAGATATATGAAGGGGAGAGGTTATGGAGAACATTGTAGGTCATGGTTAGTAACTTAAATTGAACTAGCTGGGCAATGGGTAGCCAATGAAGGGATTGGCAGAGGGTAGAGACAGAGAAGTAGCAAGGAGAGAGATGGATCAGATGGGAAGCAGAGTTGAGGACGGCTTGAAGGAGAGCAGGATTGCTAGATGGGAGGCCACAGAAAAGGATGTTACAGTAATCTAGGCAGGAGATGACAAGGGCATGGACGAGTAGTTCTGTAGTATCGAAGTTAAGGAATGAGCGGATTTGAGAGACTTTTTTCAGGTGGAGGTGGCAGACAGAGGTAAGGATTTGGATGTGTTGTCTGAAGGACAGGAAGGAGTCAAGGGTTATCCCAAGGCAGCGGACTTGTGGGAGTGGTGAAAGTGTGGAGCCGTTGATTGTCATAGATAGATCAGGTTGGGGGATAGAGTGGGATGATGGAAAGATGATAAATTCAGTTTTCTCCACATTTAGTTTTAAGAGATGCGAGGAGAAGGAGGAGGATATGGATGATAGACAGTCAGGGATCTAGAAGAGCAGAGAGTTGGGTGTCATAAGCATATACAGTAAGTGGTACTTATAGCCATGTGATGCTATGAGCTGACCCAGGCCAAGAGTGTACATAGGTAAGAATAGGGGATCCAGAACTGACCCCTGAGAGACACCAACAGATAGAGGGTGAGAGTAAGAGGTGGTATGAGAGTGAGAGACGCTAAACGTCCGATCAGTGAGGTATGAGGAGATTCAAGAAAGGGCCAAGTCCGTGATGCTGAGGGATGAGAGGATTTGTAGCAGGAGGTGGTAGTCGACAGTGTCAAAGGCAGAGGACAGATCTAAGAGGAGAAGCACAGAGTATTGGTATTGTGATTTAGAAGTTACTAGGTCATTGGTGACTTTAGTTTCGGTAGAGTGGTGGGATCAGAAACTGTGTCAAGAAAAGAGTTGGATGAGAGAACCGTTCAAGATAGACTTGCAGTTTTGAGCCAAATGTAAGTAATGAGATGGAACGATAGTTGGAAAGAGAGGAGGGGTCGAGAGATGGTTTCTTAAGAATGGGTGTGATGGTAGGTTGTTTAAAAGAGGAAGGGAAGATAGCAGAGGTTAACAGTAGGTTGAAAAGAGGGGTGAGGGCTTAGATGATAACAGATCTAAGCTCTGGGAGTAAAGCACGGCTGTGGCTCGGTGATGCTCTAGGACAAGATGGATTCAATGAAGTACTTGGAGAAAACATCAGATCTTTTGTGAGGAAACTGAAGCTTGGGTGTCATTGGACTCTCCAACAGGGCAATAATCCCAGTTATACCTCAAATCCACTAAAGGCTTGGTTTCAAAAGAAATCCTGGAAGATTCTGAGGTGACGCTGTCATCTAACTTGAATCTAAAAGAAAATCTGTGTTGGGTTTTTTAAGGAAATGGTTGGACTGCAGTATGTAAACTGAAGCATATTTGTAAACTAGAGGCAATTTCCCATAAGGAAGGGGCTAAGATTCCTGAAGTAGTTATTAACCTCTTTAAGTGGTTGTTCAGTTCCTCAACAAAAATTTATATTACGCTCCTGTTGCCCCATTAAAAAACATAAATCTATATAACATTTCAGTAAAAAGATATTTACAGTAAATTTTGCAAATAAACCTACTTTCCAGTAGGGGTCAAATAATTTTGATTTGAATTGTAAAAATGTTTTAAGTCACTCCATATGCTTCAAACATTGTTTAGTTCATAAACAGTTTGAGTAGCGTGTGCATAACGGCTTGCCTTTGGTTATAGGCGTGCAAGCCTAATTTTCCTGGTCTATTTCTTTTGCTTTAACCCCTTAAGGACCCAGCCAGTTTTGGCCTTACTGAGACAGCCCTATTTTTGAAATCTGACTTGTGTCACTTTATGTGAGAATAACTTTTTGACACTTTTACCTATCCATGTGATTCAGAGAATGTGTTTTTTCGTGACACATTGTTCTTTAAGTTACTAAGAAAATTGTATCCATACAATCCTTGTTTGTTTGTGAAAAATAACAAAATTTCATGAAAATTTGGAAAAATTTGTGATTTTGAAAGTTCCAAAATTTCTGCGTGCAAGACAGATAATAATTCACTACAAAATAGTTTATAACTAGCATCTACCATATGTCCACTATAGCTTGGCATCATTTTTTAAATGTCCTTTTTTTATGACATTAGAGGGCTTAGAAATTTATTAGTAATTTCTCACATTTTCAAGAAAATTTTCAATATACATTTTTTAGGGACCATTCCAGTTCTGACGTGGCTTTGAGGGGCCTGTTAGATACCCCCATAAATGACGCCTTCTAAGAAACTAGACCCCTTAAAAGTTTTTAAACCGGTTTAAAGGAAGTTTGAAAACCCCTTTTAGGTATTTCACAGAAAATTAAAAGAAAAAAGTGGGGTAAAAATTTAAAAATTTCCTATTTTGCAGTTTTTTCAAAAATTTATCCATTTTTCCCACGGGGTTTAGGGTTTAAATGTGACAAAGTAAATGCAACTTATATCTTTTCCCCCAAGTTCTCCCGGGTTTTTAGGGGGAATTTTTTTTCCCCCCATAGGGGGCCCCTGGGCATTATTTGGCTCAACCTTAAGCCCCCAGAAAAGGAAAGGCACCTACTGGACACGGGGGTTCTCTTTTTTCAATGCATTTATTTACGTCCCCATTTCGGGTTTTGGGGGAAAACCCCCAAAGGGTGCAAAAAATTTAAAAAAAACCCCCCCCCCCAAAAAAAAAAAAAAATTTTGGAAAACTACACCCCTTAAGTTTATATAAAAAGGGGAAAGAAAACATCGCCCCCCACAGGTTTTCACAAATTTTATTTTTAGCATTAGGCCTTTTAAAATTTAAAAAAAAAATTTTAAACCCGGGAAAAAAAGAACCCCAAAACTTTTTTAAAGGAAATTTTTTCTTCCAAGTTCAGCAATCCCCAAACTTGTACTTTAAAGGGGGTTGGGTTTTTGGTTAAGCTCCCTGTTTGGGCGCATAGCAGGGGGGTAAAAGGGAGGGACGCTTTTTTGGTTTTTTGGGGGAACCAGTTTTTGGGGTTGGGGCAATGTCGCATTTGCAAAGCCCCCAAATACCAAAAAAGGTAAACTTCCAGAAGCCCCCCCCCTTTTTTGTTTTCAACCCCCCCATGGATCTCATTGGGGTGTATTTGTTTTTTTGGGCCCACAGGTGTTTCCCGTTTTTTTAGCTTTGGGGCCCATGAAAAGGGGGGGGAAAAAAACCCAGTTCCCCTTTTTTTTTTTGGGCCCCTTTTTACAGCTTTTCGCCTTTGCAGTTTTTAAATGATGTAAAAATTTTTTACAAATTGGGGGGGGTGGGTTTAAAATTGAAATTTGGTATAAATTTTTTTATAATTTTTTTTTGTTTTATTACTTTTACAAAAAAATTTTGACCGTCAAAAATTTTTTTATTTTGCTGTGTGCAGAGCTGGTAGGACCTTTTTTTTTTTGGGGGGTAAATTTGTTTGCTTTAAATTATTTACCATTATGGGATCAAAAACAACATTTTGGTTTCCATTTTTATTAATTTTTTTGTGAGGGGGTTTTTAAAAAAATTACGCAACCGGGTAGTTTTTTTTTTTTTTTTTTTTTTGGGGGTCACCCGGTTTTTAAGTTTTTGACATGTAGTTTTAACCGGGCAATCGATACGTTTAAACAGCAAAAATCAATTTGAAATTTTTTAAAAATTTTTTTTTATTTGCTTTTATACAAAAAAAAACATTTTTTATTCAAACAGGAAAACACATTTTTGCTTCCCCCTTGGGTCGGGGACCACAAATTTTTTTTATTTTTTTCTCTGTATGGAGCTGTGTACAGGCTTGTTTTTTGGGCGGGAAAATTTTTGCCCGTTTTTTTGGATCAAATTTTTTTGGGGGCCCCAAGACTTTTTTTTTTAGTTTTTTAAAACCGTTTTTTTGGGGGCAGAATGAAGAAAAAAACTGCAATTTTAGTATTTTTTTAATTTTTTTTTTAAACAGCGCTCACTGTGAGTATCCGTTTAAAAAGTTTGCTTTGCTTTTGTGGGGTTTATAAAATTAAAAGGCGATTTCCCAATTTTTTAAAGTTTTTTTATGTTGAAGCCTTTTAAAAAATAAAAAAAAATGTTTTTTTGGTGTTAAAAAAAATATTTATGCTTTGCTAAATTTTCTAAACCATAACTTTTTTAAATTTTTCCGGAAAACAGAGCTGTGTTTGGGCTTTTTTTTTCGGGGGAAAGAACTGACTTTTTTTTTTGGTACAAAGTTGGTGTTTTTAGGGAGTTTTTGACACTTTTTTTTCCATTTTATGGGCTTTGCGGGATGAACAAAAATTTTAATTCTGTGATTGTTGTTTTTTTTTTTTTTTTGTTTTTTTACGGCTTTTACACCGGGGGGTAAATTAAAATAAAAATTTTAAAGGGGAGGTTTTTTACCACCGGGGCTTTACCAAAAAAGGGTACCCCTTTTTTTATTTTTTTATCTTTTTTTGGGGGGGATTGGGGTTTGGAAAGGGGGGAAAAAAAAAAGGGCAAAAAAAAAACCGTGATTTTTTTTTTTTTTTTTTTCGTTTTTTGTGTTTTACTTTTTTTTTTTCACTTTTTTTTTTTACCAGTTTTTTACTTTTTTTTTTTTTTTCTTTTCCCCATAGGGGATTTGAAAGGAGATCTTTAAAATCTCTTCCCTTTAATAGGAATCAGTTTTTAAAAAAAAAAAAAAAAAAATTCTTCGTGCTATGCACTGTTCCTATGGGAAAATGTCAGTTTAAAAGGGTGCCCGGTCATGCCCACAGGGGGAGGCCAGGGATTTTTGGGCGTCCAAAAAATAAACCCCGGGAAGGGTTTATTTCCTTCCGTGCTTCTGTCAGTACACAGCGCTGCACGATTTTTTGCGCTTTCTGTCCCGGGCAGAGAAGCAAAGGGGGAAACCCATTCCTCCTGCGTCTTTCCTTTGTTTTTTGAAAACCCCATGGTCCCCGATAATTAAGGGGTTTTAAACGGGCCCCCCCTCCCCCGAAGCGATCTCGGGTCGGGGCCGACGCTGCGGGATGTCAGCTGAAACCCCACGCAGTTCGTGCGAACTCTACTTTAGAGTTCGCGCGATCCTCAGGACGTATGCATACGTCCAGGGTTGTGAACCCCCAAACGACCTGGACGTATGATACGTCCTAGGTCGTTAAGGGGTTAAAACTTGAAATTAGGATAATACAGTAAGAAAAAAAGTTATCAGTTCAATTAAAAAAAAAGAATTGTGGGTTAACTTGAATTTCCCCTCTAGCAGTTTTAGCAGGAAATCCTCAAAGTTATAACGCATAACATTTTATGTGCCATTGAATATGTCTTATAAAATATCATGTTCTCTTATAATGCTTTGCTGACACTGATGGAAACAGAAGTGATACCCGTTTTAGTTGTGGAACTTATTTTTACGCCTATGGATGGTTGCTTTATAAACAGTATATGACTTTATAGCAACAGTATTTTCTCAAACCAGATATATACTTTTAGATACTAATATTTTGTTAAATCAGCTTTGCTAATAGTTTTACACCTATACTATCTATGTGCTACAAAAAGTGGAAAAACAAGGTATAATTCATAAGTGGAAAGTGTAAAAGTGTATACAAGCTAAATTGGCATATCAAGGAGTAAAGGACCAGTGCTAAGTGCTACATGGCTTCTGATTAAAAATGGTCAAAAGTCAAACAGACAGATGATTGGGAAGTGATCTTAGCGAAATGGTCCCTCAAAATAGGACTATGTTTAATACAGATAATGACTTTCCAGCGAACCCTCTACCAATAAGTTATTATTCTGTCTTGTATGGGAGCTATATACTTATTTAGAGCCAAGAAGAAGATAAAATACTAAGAAGAAAGGAAGCAGAAGAAAACAGTGTGTAGCTGAGAAGGGAAAGTGTGCGTACTAGATTTCCAGATGAGGGAGACCCATATGAATGAACGGTATATGTGACAAAATATATACCAAACAATGATGCAGAAAAAGGTATTCAAACTAATATATTAAGTGCGTGGGGAAGACTTGAATCATCATCTGTGATCAGGATCACGTTATGAATACTATATTTCATCATAGGCAGGAGAAAATTATAACAATGCCGTCTTACCACAGCGGTAACATCTTTTGAAGTACGGCAAACCCTGGAGTTTTAGGGTTTTTTCATCTACCACATCATCCCACACATCAGCATACATTTCAGTTTCTCGGTAGGATTCCAAAATACAAAACATGGTTTATACGGGTGGCTTTCCCTTTTTACATGTACGCTATGTATGCTAGGTAGAACAATGAATACATGGTTTCCCTGAATGAAATATAAATCCAACATGAAAGAGGGTTTTCTTCTAATGAAAATGACACTGCATGGGAATTTCTTATTTGAAGCTACTGTTAGGGCATGTCCCCACGGCACGGGTTTTCGGCCGCTTTTTCAGCCGGTTTGCGGTTTTTCAGACCGCCTGAAAAACCGGCCGAAAATTAGCACAAATACCGGACGGTATTTGTCCACTGCCGTGGAAACATGCCCTTATTATACTGGGAAGTTATATTATGAGTGGTCTCCTGACTTTTTTTCATAGCTGTCTCTTTTCCAAATGTGAGTGAGTTTGGTAATAACCCTGCCAAAGGGTGTACCTATAATTCACAGAGCCTTACAGAAAAATGAGATTGGGCCCCCCAACACCTAATGACAGAATAAAGAAACAGCAACATAAGTAGAAATAATGAAGGGTAAAAATAATACAGCCATATATCAGAGAACCAATATATACTTATAAGTAAGGAGTTGCTGGAAAAGTGAGGATTCTAAGATATTTGTGTCCAAATCTGCATGGACGAGGGTTGGCCAAGAGAAGTCAGAATGAAGGTGTGGACCGGAGTGAGAAGACAAGGGAACGTGAACGACTCATCGGAGAAACATCACCTATGAGTCACTAAATGTACCTGAACTGTAATGACTTATATGTGTGCAAAATGTAATGGCTTATATTCAGTAATGGTGTGGCGGTATTATTCAGTCACTATGTGAGGGTGATATGTGGTCATAGTTAGAGATGGGTGAATCTCTCAAAAATTCGATTCGGTGACTTCGCCGAATTTTCCGACAAAATTCGTTTCGGTCCGAATTGCTTAGGGACGAATCGCGTTAAACAGCTATTTCCAGGCTGCACAGAGCCTGCAAGGTGCTGTAGAACGTTTGTCCATGCTTAAAAAGCAGGGGACTTGGTTTGGTCTTCATTCAAATTTTTTTTTAGTAAAGACACCAAGATGCCGCCGCTC
>JAODAL010040856.1:0-36472 GCA_025379985.1 Phyllomedusa bahiana
CCACACAATCAATCACACTCCAACCTCTCCACAATGGCCAAGACCAAAAAGCTGTTTATGGACACTATTAACAAAATTATAGACCTGCACAAGGCTGGGATGGGCTACAGGACAATAGGCATGCATCTTGTTGAGAAGTCATCAACGGTGGGCACAATTATTAGAAAATGGAAGAAACACAAAATGACTGTCAATCTTCCTTGATCGTGCCTCATTGTGTAAGGACGATTCTGAGATTACGAATCAGTCCAGAACTCAATTACCTGCATAGAGTTAAGACCACAGACTCAAAGATTACCTTTAGTAACACAGTACGCAATCATGGATTAAAATCCTGCAGGGCACGCAAGGTTCCCCTGCTTACGCCAGCTCATGTCCAGGCCCATTTGAAGTTTACCAATGACCATCTGGATGATCCAGAGGAGGCATAGGAGAACGTCATGTGGTCAGATGAGACCAAAATAGAACTTTTTGGTATCAACGCCACTCTCCGTGTTTGAAGGAAGAAAAAGGATAAGTACAACCCCACGAACACCACCCCAACAGAGAAACATGGGGTGGAAACATCATACTTTGGGGGGGATTTTCTACAAACGGGACAGGACGACTGCACCATATTGAAGGGAGGATGGATGGGGCCATGTATCGTGAGATCTTGGGCAACAACCTTCTTCCCTCAGTAAGAGCATTAAAGATGGGTCATGGCTAGGTCTTCCAGCATGACAATGACCCACAACACACAGCCAGGGCAACTAAGAAGTGGCTCCATAAGAAGCATTTCAAGGTCCTGGAGTGGTCTAGCCAGTCTCCAGACCTTAACCCAAACGAAAATCTTTGGAGAGAGCTGAACTCAATGTAGCCTAGCAACAGTATCGAAACCTGAAAGATCTGGAGAAGATCTGTATGGAGGAGTGGGCCAAAATCCCTGCTGCACTCTGTAAACTTGGTCAAGAACTACAGGAAACGTCTGCAAACAAAGGTTTCTGTACCAAATATTAAGCTCTGTTTTTCTATCGTATCAAATACTTATTTCATGCAATAAAATGCAAATTATGGTGTGAACTACATCTCCATTGCTCGCAGTGACCCAGAGGATCCACACCTGCATTCCACCCTGTGACAAAGTGTACATATGATTAAAATTACACACCTTTCCATTCTTTGTAGGTGGGAAATCTAGCACAACCGTGTTTAAAATACTTATTTTCCCTGTATGTATATAATATCAACCATTCAGGAAATGGGATATCAAGTTAAATCATGAGCACATCAGACACACAGAGGACTGTAGTATAAATATACTGTATATCTCACGGACCACTCACCAATATGTGATATTTTTGTCTTGCTTGTTTGATTTAATTTTCTTTAACTACTTTATCCAGTGTTGTAGCTAGAGTATTGCCATCCAGGGCTGTCACCGAGTTTGTCGCCTCTTTTTATAGGCCACAGCCCCATTTTAAAAGTCATGCCCCTTTTTTCTTTTTTTGTAATAGGCTCTTTCTCAAACCAGAAGTCACAATTGCCACTTAAAAAAATCATGTCTTTATGTCAGGATATTCTAAAAGCCATAACTTTGTTTTATTTTTTTTTGTAGATAGAGGTGTGTAAGGGCTTTTATTTACAGAATAACATGACATTTTCAATGGTACTTTTTTATCACTTTTAATTGAGGCTGGGTGAAAAGAAAAGGGGATTCTCACATGGTTTTTATTTTTTAACAGCGTTCACCACTTGATATTTGATAATTTCATAGATTGTTTTTTTTTATTTTGGAATCTGTGATCCTGCGCTTGTGTTAAAATATTTGTTATTATTTATTTACCTTTTTTATTTAAACTTTTTTCCGTTATCTGCTTTTTATTTTGTTTTTATAGTCTCAATATGGGACTAGGCTATGTGATCACTTATATAATAAAAAGCAATACAGTAACTAACATAACTTTATTGCTATGCATTATACTGTACCTGTGGCAGGCAGTCTATTACATTCTAAATGGCTCTTGTACATGGCAAATAGAAAAACAGAGGCAGCACTTCAAAAAATAAGGGTTTAATGTACCCAAAGAAACAGCAAAGTTTCGGTCCTGAACAGAGTCTTTTTCTTTAGGTACATTAAACCTTTATTTTTTGAAGTGCTGCCTCTGTTTTTCTATTTTTTATTACCTCTTGACCCTGATCCAGGTCAGGTGGGTGCCCCCTAAATTTTATTTTTTTTGATGCTGTTGATGAACTTTTGTTTCTTCTTGTACGTACATGGCAACCTTGGGCACCCCTAAAAGCGGGGGGGTCCCATGGATTCAAGAAAGCCTCCTCTCTCTATTATTCACCTAGATGTCATGGACTAAACAGACCCTTTGCTACACCACTAACTTTATCTACAAACTTTCAAGCAGCACTGTTTACATACTTCAGTCCAGTGTGTAACATTTATGCTCCATTTCCTCACTCGTTGTGTTATATTTTATTTTTAAGCTAATAACGGTTGCAATAAAAATTATTTAACATGCGTATTTACAAAAAGCAAAAAGAAACATTTAAACAACTTAACACAACTAATATAGTAGTTTTTTTTCCAAATTTAAAGGGGTTTCCCCACCACGAAGATTAACACCAAACACATAGGCAAAGAAAAAGAAAGATGTTACCTATTTTTAGACGTACCAAACATTGCTTTTTTGATTTTTTCTTTTTTTAGGAGTTGAGGAGTTTTTTACTATTTGCATGTTTTTGCCCATCTTTTCTCTGCTTCATTGTTGGTTGCCCGTGACCCAGGTGATTCACTCCTGCTATCAATAAAACGGAGTTGTTTTTTTAAGTTTGAAAAAATTTTAACCCTTTCGGGTCTGTACCTTGTGCACTACAGTTAATAAATCCCGCAATCATTCACTGTAAAAGGCCCCAGCTGGGGAAAAGTTGATAGCCAATAAATTTAGTGAACCACCCACAGCCCCCCCAGAGTGTGAGCCTGGGCTGACTGTGAAGAGCGGGTCTGTGAAACAGCATAGTGAAACATCTTTAAACAAAATAGTATGTTAAATTTAATAAAAAACTTAAATTATTGCCTTTGAATAGAATCCCTTTTAAGGCCGGAGTCCGACGATGTGGCAGCTGCAAGTGCACAAAACCATGGTTGTCAAAGCCCTCACACGTTAGCCAGTAACATCACCTTTTACCAAAATTATATGGCACTAGGGGTAAAATTTTCCATATTGCTGTAAATAGGTTCCTTGTCTAAGGCCCCCAATTTTTCTCCATTAACTCTTAAAGTAGTTAATGGCATATTGGGGGGCGATTCTGGGCGTAATTGCATGCAATTATCAAAGTGCCCCAAAACACGGTAGATCATAGCACTCCTTGAGTGAATCTTTATGTAAATTGATGCTGTATAGGGATTTTTGGGATATTTTTCACTAATTCCATTTTTTTTATTTTTTAATCAAAAAAGTTTTTTTTTGGGGTTGTTAAACAGATTTTCCCCGGTTACAAGGTTTTTAAAGACCTTCTTGGGGAAAACAGGAGGGAAAAAAGGTTTAAAGCAATTAGCAGGGGTTTAACACTGCGGGCTATTAGGAAATCCGGCGTTCAAAAAGAGAGATCCCCCGCTGGTGTTTCCATAGCATAGCTCCAGTCCGTCTTTGAAAGAATTGCATGTGAACAAGCCCTTATGGATTTGTGCTCTCATTGTTTTGCACATATAATATAATTGAGAGTTACTCCACTCATTGTAGGAGGCTATAACCTTTTAAACAGAGGCGTACCTTTGATTCAAAAAGTGTGGGGGGGGACACCAATTTTCCCTCTCATCCCCTATTTCTTCCTATTTCCCCTCCCCTTTCTTTCACTTCCCCCCCTTCCCTTCTTTTCCCTTTTCCCCTGCGTAAAAGGGGCCCCTCTCCCCCTAGGAGATTTTGGGGGAGTGCTGTGAGCTCCCCCAGCAGGTCCGGTCGGATTCCTTATGGCAAACAATTTTGGTGTAATCCGTAAGGTTATAAGTGGCTCTCTAATTACGGAAATCTAGAGCAGGGCTGGGACTAAAATGCAGCAAATTTCGCTTAACCCCCTCCTTTTCCCTCACTACTCAAATAAATTGTTATACACACAAAGAATGAGGAAAATAAAAAGAAACATTCACTTCCCCCTTTGGAATCACTTATACCCATCTGTCCCCCAAAATTTATTTTATTACATACCATACACAAAATGACATCATCATGCACCTTAGAAAGAATTGACATTGTACTCAAGAAAAAATTAATTATTATACCCAAAAAAAAGTATTTTATTCCCAACGAAAACCCAGAAAATGAATTACTTATTCACTGTACTCCAAGATAAAATCAAAATTACCAGAGATTACATTACCACCTACCGGGGAATACTTTCACAGTACGAAAGAAGATATATTTCCTTTACCCCAAGATTTTATTACCCCCATAACCCAGAGATTGATTTCAACATTGACCCAGGAAATTCATACACACCTTCCCCAGGATTACTTCATTACACACCTACACCGATATTACATTATCATGTACCCCGATATCGTTATTCACCTACCCCCGAGAACATTTTAACATGTACAACAGAGATTTAAATTTCACCATACCCCAGGTTAATTACCACTTTAACCCCCGAGATTAATACATTAGACAAAATACCCCCAGAAATTGGTTTGTATATATAATATAGTGAACACAGAACATAACATTTAGGGTGGTTCACATGATGGGTTTTTTTTCTTGACATGTTATTTGCTTTTTGAAATTTAGCGCTTGGAAATGCAGAATTCCGACGAGCAAAATGATCAGATGCCCCAGGCAGATTTCTGTTCTATTCTTTAGTGCTGCAAATGTATAAAACACCCCAAAAATTTTTGTAGGCACTGACAGTAGCGCCCCAAAATATTTAGTAAAATCAGTGTCTTTAACAACGCATGATTTTAATAGGGGAAAATGTAAGCCGTTTCCCGTTTGGGTTGGGCCCGGGGCTGGGCAGCTCCAGCATGAAACCAAATTCAATTTCTGCTTTACGTACTCTTAAGGTTGTTCACAGGGTTTTTAGTAGGGCGTACTGTGCGTTGTTTTTGCCGGGGTATTTTAGAATACCTCTGGCCCGCCACACTTCCAAATACTATGGGGCCAGCCCCCATTCACTTTTTTTTCCCCGGGGCGCAATGAGGGAAGAATGACATGGTAGACCAAAAGGTGTACTATATAACTCTACTATCATACATACCCTACTCACATGAAAAAAAAACGGGTGCCCCTTTCCCCCCTTACCTGTTCCTGTGTCTTTGCTGTTTTCATTCGGGAAGAGCTTCCCTTTTTCTCTAATGAGAGGGCCCTAGGGGAATGGTATAAAAATGGGGGTAAAGATACACCCCAGTACAGAGTGTGTGGATGTTTGCGGTTCTGTTGGTGAAGCAGCCCCTCTTGCTCCTGTTACCAATCAGCCTTTCTTCACTCTGTATGACCCTAGGCTGTAAACTCTGTCCCCAAGATGCACAGAAATATAGGAGGGAAAGGGGTTTAAATTTTTTCTATACGATGATATTTTTATCCTATTTCACCCCCGTTTGTTCAAGGGGGCTATAATAGGATTTCCAAATTCCCAATTACTTTTAATATAAAAAGATCGTGAGGAACCAATTTTAAGTATAAATTTCAAACTTTACTTGTACAAAATATAAAACATTTAATACCCCTTGGCTTACCCCACAATTTTCATCCCCACTGAAAGGGTTGCAAAAAAACTCATTCCATTTTCGGAAGTAATAAGTCCGTATAGGTAGTTTTGTAAGGGGTGGGCGCTGCATGGGTGCAGAGCACCTGCACGTTCAAGGGGAAAAACCTTTTCTTCAGCAGCTGAAGAAAGAGGTTTTTCCCTCGAAACGTCGCAGGGGTCTGCACCAGTGCAGCGGTCACTCCTCTACAAAACGTACTATAAGGATTTATTTACTTTCGAAAAAGGAATTAACTTTTTCCTCTGTGCTTGCTCTCCCCACTTTCGTATTCTCTGCTTTCAAAAGGATTATTTTTTATTGAAAAAAGTGGGGCTAAAAATGGGGGGGGGGGGGGAACAGTCCCCCCCGACCCCCCAAATTTCCCTTTGCCCTTTTATGCCTAACCTTTATTTGGTTTTTTTTGATTTTTTTGGTTAACCTTCAAATTTAATAGATGATAGTCCTCAACCCACTGCTATTCCTTCAGATTCTCCCATGTACATGCATGCTTTGTTCGGTGAGATGATGTATTTTTTTAAGGGGGAGGTGCTAGCAATTCCCCAGAGGTAAAAGTTTAGGGAAAAATAAGGTAGGTGTTGAAATTCAACGTGCCCAATCTTTCTTTCTCCTGGCATAATCTGGCAAGGGGAAAGGGGAGACCTCCCTTTTAATACCAAACACACAGTTAGACAACTTTTAAGGATTTAAAGGGTTTTTCAACAATAAATTTTTTTTAAATGTAGGAAATGTAAAATTAAACACTGTATCAAATACATTATTGTGTTTTATTTTGCTTTGTTCAGAGATAAAGAAGGTTTTTTTCTAGGCTGGTAACAATTTTTTCAGGGTAAGGGACCTTCCCGTTCTTTTCATTGTCCAAGTGCTGTCAGTCAGTCAATCCCCCATGGGGAGTCACTCCCCCTGGACATATTGTAGTCGAAACTTTTTTTTACCTAATTTATAACGGGTTTTAAATTAGAGCTCTATAGGCTTGTACACTCTCTTTACAAACCCCAGCAGTCTGTCCCTGTAAAAGGTTAGTGGAATAGAAAGCAATATGGCAAACACAGCTATAGAACCAACTACAGCCTAACCAGGAATTGTAAGCCTGAATCTGCCTGTGAATCCTTGAAACGGTATGGTGAGACAACTATTTGAAAGACATGAGAAATCTCATTCACTTTATCTTTTAGGTAGAAAACCTGGGGTAAAACAAGAAATTAGAAAATGCAGTTTTCTTAGACCTAGTTAAAATTGCATTGAGCTGGATTATTGTAAATTACATACTCACAAGTATTTGGAGTGACTCTCATTTCCTTTTTTAGGCTGTATGCAAGTCTTGGATGTCTTATTGTGACAACTTATTTTTATATTGCGTTTGTAATACTTGGATAGGATACTCTTGATTAAACATCCTCCTCTATTTCTCCTCTTACTCTTGTTTGTCCTGTATTTTCATTTTTTTGTTTCTAAATGTTCTCTTCTATCGCCCTTGAAGCCTTGTTTGTTTAGGTGCAGGTATATTTTGACTACTTCTTTTTTTCTGTAAGCAATACTTCTGGCTAAATACTTGTTATTAATTATTTGAGAAGATGATTTATATAACATGTAAAAATGCTCTTTTTTCACATTTTGCTGTCTATACACGTACAGTGTCAAGCAAAAGCATAACGATGTTTTGAACATTTGAATTTCAGGCTCCATATCTGACCATCCACTACAGCTTTGAAATTGGAACTACCATCATTTTATAGACAATCATCTTCACTAACATAAATTTGACTTCAACTATTTAGCATATGCTTAGTTTTGCAGATTCTTGTCACATAACTACATTGTTACAGTTTTGCTCCCGCTGGTGGAACAATCTTTATCTTCTTGTATATTACAAATTACAGCCTGTTCACACATTCCCTAATAGCTCAGTGTGTTATTAAGTTGATTCCTAAGCAAAAGGTCACTGGTTCTAATCGAGGAGTAGCTATGAAGAAGATTTCCCAAGAAAAGAGAAACCACATCATCCAGCTCAAAGAAAATTTCAAAACTCCACTATAGAAGTTTCATGACAGCTGGAAGAATATGAAATGAAGTTCGTCCATTCCTTCCAAAGCCAAGAGGTGGACGTCCAGGCAAAATATCAGAGTCAACGAGTTGACTCACCACAAAGTCTGTCAGAGACGAAAGTCAAAAGACTGGGCTTTTATGGGTGCAAGTGGGTTGGTAAGAATCAAGGGAAAAGGGGGCTTATGAATTGAGAAATTGAAGGAACTGTCAAGTTCAGCGGAGGAAGCCTGATTATATGGGGTTGTTTCACCACCAAAAGCGTTAGATACTTGACCAGGATCAATAGTGATCTCAATGCTGAGCTATATGTGAGTATCCTACAAGATGAGTTACTTCATACACTCGAGTCTATGGGTATGAAAAGGACGACATAGTGTTCCAGCAGGACAATGACCAGAAGAGGACGTCAAGATTGGCGAATAAATTATTTAATGATAATGAAGTAGAGTTGCTGCATTGGCCCCCACAGTCTCCAGACCTCAACCCAATCGAATACTTGTGGGTAGAGTTGAAGAAGAAGCTGTAGTCATACCCAAGTAAGTCGACCAGTGTGCACCAACATTGGGAACATGTAGAAGAGAACTGGGATCAAATTTTGCATACAAAAAAGAGAGGTTCTTCAGCTCACCTGTGCATTATATTGGTGTTGCACAGAAAAGGGAAACTCCAAGTCCATGTTTCCAAAGATTTGATGCAAAACTTTATGAAGAATCCAGCAACTTCTTTGTGAAATAAGTTAGATAAAAACTTGCAGCTTTGTACAAAAAAGATAAAACAGCCTGTTAGGCAAACGACATCTTGGTGAACAACATGTAAACAAATTTTGGTTGAGACATGCTTGAATCTGATCAAGAGCATGCCCAGAAAGATTCAGGCAGTGTTAAAAGTCAAAGGTGGATTTACAAAAATACTAACAAAATAATGAACTCTAGATTTTTAGGAGCAAAACAGTAACAATGCAGTTATGTACATGACAAGAATCTGCATAACTAAGCATATGCTAAATAGTTACAGTAAAACTGATGAATGATATAGCCAAAAAGATTGTCTATAAAATGATGGGAGTCTCAGGTTCAAAGCTGTAGTAGATGGTGAGATATGAAGCCTGAAAGTCACAAGTTCAAGACATTGTTACCCTTTTGCTTGGCACTGTAAATGCCTACATTCATTCTTGTTTATTTTTTTCTCAATCATTTGAAAATGTTAATAAAATTTGTGAAATATAAAAACCATGCCCTAAAAAAAGTCTTGAAACATATTGTCTCCCTTAAAAATAATAAAACATAGGATACCCCTGCAAAAACTGATATATACTTTTCCTCTGAAACTGTAATTGTTCCTTGCCTAAGATACAGTGGTGGCCAAAAGTATTGGCACCCCTGCAATTCTGTCAGATAATACTCACTTTCTTCCTGAAAATGATTGCAATCACAAATTCTTTGGTATTATTCTCTTCATTTATTTTGCTTGGAATGAAAAAACACAAAACAGAATGAGACAAAAATCAAATCATTGATCATTTCACCCAAAACTTAAAAAATGGGCCAGACAAAGGTATTGGCACCCTCAGCCTAATACTTGGTAGCACAACCTTTAGCCAAAATAACAGCGAACAACCGCTTCCGGTAACCATCAATGAGTTTCTTACAATGCTCTGCTGGAATTTTAGACCATTCTTCTTTGGCAAACTGCTCCAGGTCCCTGAGATTTGAAGGGTGCCTTCTCCAAACTGCCATTTTGAGATCTCTCCACAGGTGTTCTATGGGATTCAGGTCTGGACACTTTAGAAGTCTCCAGTGCTTTCTCTCAAACCATTTTCTAGTGCTTTTTGAAGTGTGTTTTGGGTCATTGTCCTGCTGGAAGACCCATGACCTCTGAGGGAGACCCAGCTTTCTCACACTGGGCCCTACATTATGCTGCAAAATTTGTTGGTAGACTTCATAATGCCAAGCACACGGTCAAGCAGTCCAGTGCCAGAGGCAGCAAAGCAACCCCAAAACATCAGGGAAACTCCGCCATGTTTGACTGTAGGGACCATGTTCTTTTCTTTGAATGCCTCTTTTTTTTTTTCCTATAAACTCTATGTTGATGCCTTTTCCCAAAAAGCTCTACTTTTGTCTCATCTGACCAGAAAACATTCTTCCAAAACGTTTTAGGCTTTCTCAGGTAAGTTTGGGCAAACTCCAGCCTGGCTTTTTTATGTCTCGGGGTAAGAAGTGGGGTCTTCCTGGGTATCCCACCATACAGTCCCTTTTCATTCAGACGCCGGCAGATAGTACGGGTTGACACTGTTGTACCCTTGGACTGCAGGGCAGCTTGAGCTTGTTTGGATGTTAGTCGAGGTTCTTTATCCACCATCCGCACAATCTTGCGTTGAAATCTCTCATCAATTTTTATTTTCCGTCCACATCTAGGGAGGTTAGCCACAGTGCCATGGGCTTTACATCTAGGGAGGTTAGCCACAGTGCCATGGGCTTTACATCTAGGGAGGTTAGCCACAGTGCCATGGGCTTTACATCTAGGGGGTTAGCCACAGTGCCATGGGCAGTACATCTAGGGAGGTTAGCTACAGTGCCATGGGCTTTACATCTAGGTAGGTTATCCACAGTGCCATGGGCTTTACACTTCTGGATAACACTGCGCACGGTAGACACAGAAACATTCAGGTCTTTGGAGATGGACTTGTAGCCCTGAGATTGCTCATGCTTCCTCACAATTTGGATTCTCAAGTCCTCAGACAGTTCTTTGGTCTTCTTTATTTTCTCCATGCTCAATTTGGTACACACAAGGACACAGGACAGAGGTTGAGTCAACTTTAATCCATGTCAACTGGCTGCAAGTAGGATTCAGTTATTGCCAACACCTGTTAGGTGCCACAGGTAAGTTACAGGTGCTGTTAATTACAAAAATTAGAGAAGCATCACATGATTTTTCAAACAGTGCCAATACATTTGTCCACCCCCTTTTTTATGTTTGGTGTGGAATTATATCCAATTTGGCTTTAGGACAATTCTTTTTGTGGTTTTCCATTGAAGACAAATTAAATGAAGATAATAATACCAAAGAATTTGTGATTGCAATCATTTTCAGGAAGAAACTGAGTATTATCTGACAGAATTGCAGGGGTGCCAATACTTTTGGCCACCACTGTACCCAGAATTGTATTTTTTGCCCATTCAGTCTCACAAAAAATGGAATAAAATGTGATAAAAGACTGTTATTTAACCTATAATGATGCCAAAGAAAATGTCAGCTTAGGCACTGTGCACTTCTTCATTGGAGGCTCTGTTGAGTCTCTATCAAAGACTCCATAAAATATGATAGAAAAAAAAAAAGTGCCATATGCAGCACAATTTTTTCCATTGTAGTCAAAGAGTTGGGCACCAGTCGTGTCCGCCATTAAATGGATCTGATTACGCCTCTATGACAAAGGTTCCAAACAGGACCTCCCACGCACATGTAAACAGGGCATTATCCTGCCAGTAAAAACCTTCACACAGCTCCATCTACAGAGAAATAAGTTACGTCTCTAAGAGTATTATGACATAAACGACATTAATTTTAAAGGGGTGTCTGGTATATTTCTGGAAACAGAGGTACGAGGGGGTGAGTATAGGTTTTTATTATATCAGTGCATGAGCAGCCTTTTTACATTTAATAAAAATATACAGGACAATCTTACGTGGCATAATGCATCACAGACATTCGTCATGCCAAGTAGGGAACCTTTTGTTACAGAGTAGTGGTCTAGAGCCATTGTCAGGCAAAAGGGGATCCAAGCTGAAGTTTTGCACCAGGGATCATGAACCTTTAGCCCATCCGTACATTTTCTTCTCAACACTTTGCTGCAGCAGATCAATGATGGTTCTTAATTCTGTTGCTACTCAGTGGTAACCGATGAGCTTCTCATGCTTGCTATTAATTTATTTTACTTTGGTGATAAGGTGTTGTCTAATATCTCTTGCTACTCATTGGTGTATATTAGAGATCCAGTTTCTTACCTATTCCTGACTTTGTTCCTGGTTATTTCCTCAGGTACTTCATCTGGTATTTCTAGTAGGTCCTGGTTCTAAATTTTGCCACATTCCTGACTACCTTGTACGTCAAGTTCATCATCCTTTACTGGTCTAGACTACGGTGTGTGTTCATGCATCACTCTGTGTCCACAAACTATGTAACTGCTGCACTACTGCCACCAGTTTGAGACGAGAGCTCCAAACTGGAAAGTCCATGTAGGAAAGTCCAGATCTCTCTATAGTGGTTAAAGAGTAGATGTCAGGACCCCGCACCTTAGCTTAACCGGTGCTAATCAGACTTTTGCCCAAAAAGTGCACATCAAGCCATGGACCCCACAGTTTCAGTGCCATTGTCTATTGTTATCTGTGAACTGGCTGATCAAATCACCCAGATAGCAATCTGTCAGCATGAAGCAATATAAATGATCCAGTGGCATATACACACGTGGACAAAATTGTTGTTACCGTTCTGTTAAAGAAAAACATAAAATGGTCACTGAGATAACTTGAAACTGTCAAAAGTAATAATAAATTTAAAATTTACTGAAAATCAACTAATGAAAATTAGATATTGCTTTTGAATTGTGGTTCAACTGAAAGA
The DNA here is from genome assembly GCA_025379985.1 of Phyllomedusa bahiana. Classification (NCBI taxonomy): domain Eukaryota; kingdom Metazoa; phylum Chordata; class Amphibia; order Anura; family Hylidae; genus Phyllomedusa; species Phyllomedusa bahiana. The sequence continues at coordinate 12,407 of JAODAL010040856.1, forward strand.
TAAAAAAAAATCTAATAAAACTGTCCTGGACAAAAATAATGGTACCCCTAGATAAGAATGATAATAATTTGATGATAAGGACATGTTAAACTATAGTGTATCCTGTAATCAGCAACACAGGTGTCTTAAAACTTGTAATTAGTCAATCTGCTTATTTAGAGGGTGAAAAGTAGTCACGGTGCTGTTTGGTATCATGGTGGGTACCACACGGACCAAAGGAAGGTAGAGAGAGAGTTGTTTCAGGCAATTAAAAAAACATATAAATAGTAGTGGCCAATTACAATAAATTATAAACTCTGAGTAAAGCTGCAAAACCAGTCCAAATGAACGGGACTTCCAATCCCACTTATTCTGAGCAACAACGTTTAACAGAACCGGTACTTAATATAATGCAATTTCTCTAATCATACATCTTCCTTTTTAAAAAGACATTAAACTGTATTTCACAGTATGTCCATACATAGAACAATGAAAAGCTTATACTCAGGTATATGGTTGTGGCTAGTTACGCTGTTCAGTAAAGTTCCATAGTAGCCCCCCCCATACAGATGAGCCAGAGATGCCGACATCTGAGCAGGACAAGACGCACCTCATGGACGTTTCGCGGATAGCTCCTCCCCTTCCTCAAACACGTACATCAAAGGTAACAGCTTTCCTTAAATAGATTAAATTAAATAATTAAAAATAATTACAGAAAAACCATGTTAAAGGTAAAGGCTATAAGATCATTTCCAAACAGCTTGATGTCCAGTTACTACATTTGTGCGTAGAATTCAGGCGTTTAAGTTCCGTAGGAATAAAGTCAACCTCCCTGGAAGTGGCCACAAGAGAAAACTTGATGACAAATGAAATAGACAGAAAGTCCGAATGATAACCAAAGAGTTCAGAACAACTTCCAAAGAGATTAGAGGTAAACTCCAAGATCAAGAAACATCAGTGTCAAATCACACCATGCTTTGCTATCTTTGCCTTAGAGGACATAATGAAAGATGATCAAGAAGGAAACCTTATTTGACATCAAAATGACTGCCAAAATGTATATTGACAAGCCCCAAAGTTTCTGGGAGAATGCTTTTTGGACAGATGTGACAAAAATACAGCTTTTGCCAAGTCACATCAGCTCTATGTTCACAGACACAAAAATTACATATAATTACATATAAAAAACATATAATGTTATGGGGCTGGTTTTCTGCATGTGGCATAGGGTGTCTTGAATCTGTGCTGGGTACATTGAAATCTTTTTTTTTTTTGTAAACTGTGTTTTTATTAAAGTTTTTCATGTAATCAAGATAGTTACATAACTTTGCAAAGATCACATCAGTAGTAGAGTACATAGTATACATATAAGGTCACAAAACAATTGTAAATGAAGCATATTTGCTTGATAACTCAAGAGGCTTACTAATTAGCAATTATACCAAATGTGTTCTAAATAAGCCCCTGCACTATCTAAACAGACCAGAATCACAAAGACAAGACAAAAGACTTCACAAAGACGAGAGGGGGAAGGGGGAAAAGACCATTTCAATAAAGCCTGAGAGTACAACTTGAAGGTCCATCAAACCTGAAGATGCTCAAGCACCTATATCGTGTACCGTGACATAGGTGTCCCAGCTGTCCCAGGTCAGATGAAATTTATCAACTTCATCATTCAATATGGCAGTTAGGTGTTCCAAGGACCTTATGTCCTTTAATTGTCTAAACACATCACTTAGCCTTGGGGGGTCGTTTCGTTTCCAATATGATGAGATCATACATTTCGTTGCAGTAAGAATATGTAGGATTAGTTTCTGAACAGGTTTTCCTAATTTCGTTGGAAATAAGTTTAATATGCATACCATTGGATCTAGGGGTAACTGGATCCCAAGGAGATCCCTGATAAATTTATTGACATCCGTCCATAGCCGTCTAATGAGTATACACTCCCAGAAGATATGGAATACATGGGCCCCATGTGAATTACACCGCCAACACTCATCAGGTATCGTGGGTTTGAGTTTGTGTAAGACATTTGGCGTGTGATACCAAAGCATCACAATTTTTAACTGGTTTTCTTTATAGGCGCTACACAGTGAAGATTGGGAGGCTCTGCGCCATATCAGTTCCCATTCCTCTCTTGAGAGTTGTTTGTTTAGGAAACTTTCCCACTTTGACATATAGGGATGTCGATGGAGTTCCTCTGGGAGTGGGTTCGACAGCAATGCATAGATGTCTGATATCAGACCCCTAGTTGAATCACAAAGTTTGCATAGCAGCTCGAATCTGGTTGGGGAAGACACCGCTGATGAATGCAGTATGAAGGATAGGAAATGAGCTATTTGTAGATAAGAGTAGTAGCAAGAATCCGGGATTCCAAAGTCTGATTTTAGAGCTTGGAAGGGAAGTATGCGTTTCGTGTGCCGGTCTACTATGTCAGCAAATCTAAATAGCCCCCTGTCAAACCAAGGCTTAAAGGCCAGGCTGCCCATACCTTCTGAAAACATGGGGTTGAACAAAAAGTTGGTCATGGGTGAGGAGGCAGAACATAGATTATACCTTCTCATACATTTTTTCCACACAGTTCTTGTTAATTGCATTGGGCCCAGTAATTGAGTATCAATAGTCACATGGGAAGTGGCCCAAAGCAGGGAATTGGGGTGTATCGGTGCCAGCCATAACTTCTTTATCTCCGCCCATTTAGCAGTGGCTAACATAGAAGACCAGGCTGGGATCCTTCGAAGCTGCGCTGCCCAATAATATTTCACTAAGTCTGGAACCGCCAAACCCTCTCATCCCTTCTAGTCATCATAATGTTCCTTCCAATTCTGTGTCTTTTTTTTGACCATATAAATTTGAATAAGGAAGCTTGGGCACCTTTCAAATCCTTCATCGGGACCGGGACAGGCAGAACCTCAAATAGGTAAAGTAGCTTAGGTAGTATGTTCATTTTTATTGCGGCAATTCTGCCCAGGAGAGAGAGGGGTAATGACATCCATTTTTGCAATGAGTTCCTGATTTCAATATACTTGCTTTGGAAGTTAGCTTTATAGAGTGTGGAGATGGAGGAAGTGAGGTTAATACCCAAATATCGTAGGGCCGACGATTTCCAGTTATAGCGATAATTAGCCTGCAAATGAGATAAATCCCGTTCTGGAATATTTATAGACAGGGCTTCTGTTTTAGAGGTGTTTATTTTATAGCCTGATAAATTTTGAAAATCCTATTTGTATCACCCCCCCCCCCCACCCCGCATTGAGTTTAGTTTAGGAAGCAGATCGTTAGTGGGAACGTGATAGTCACCAAGACATCAATACCCCCGCTAAGAATAATGGAGTGAGTTTAAATTCCTATCTTTGAGCGTGTTACCCCTCTTGTTGATGCGTTTGCATCCCTAACTTCACGAATAGCGAAGGCGAGAGGTCTGGCACAGAGACATAACAACTAAGGGGAAGACAGGGACAACAGCTCTTTGCTCATTCGTGCCATAAGAAGTGACTGATATAATGGGGTACATGCTGAAAGGGAGCTTAATAGTTGCTGTGGGGGTGGAGTAGAAGTGCAAGGGCATAGCCTGTAAGAAGAGGTCCCGAGGATTCCCAAACTGCTGCAATGTGGCCATCATAAATAGGACGCTAATTGAGGCGGTCGAATTTAGGCTTTTCTGCTATCTAAACTGAGTAATAAAGCTGAATTAACCAAGCCGATTGACGCGCCCATCAATTAGGTACTTGAAGTCGCCAACTTCTTGTATTTGTCGCCCCCCGCTTGACGATCATTAGACTAAAGCCAACCCTGGTCTTTGATTATCCAGTAGGTGTGGAAGTCCAAACTTCCAGTCTGTATGGCCAATATTTGATTGTGAATAGCTTGGAGATCTGTTTTAGTAGATGGCGATTGCCTGTAGTTCGAAACTTCCATGCCGGTCTTTGGTTGCAGATTGGGATTATGGGACTTTGAAATCTTAAGAGCTACCAGGCATTTCTTTGAGCTAAAAATACTGCCTTGCCAGTGTCAGAAAGCTTGGTCCACTTGCAGATTATGGGAATCCTCCAACGATGATTAGTTGGTTCCTAAAACACATACGGCTATAAAAGCATCCAATGAACGACTTAACAGCTAAAGGCATTCGGATCTAATTTTAACACCTTAAAGGACCCAGCCTGTGTTTGCTACCCTGACTTGCCACTGCGCCCTATTTTTGAAAATCTGGCAAATGTCACTTTATGTAATGAATAACTTTTGACTATCTATTATCTCTAGTGCCATGTGGATCAGAATTGTTTTCCCCTCGTGACTTTCATTGGGCTTTAGCTTAGTAAAAATTTTTATTCCATACAATCCTGTTTGTTTGTGAAAAAATATCAAAGGATTTCATGAAAATTTGGAAAAATTTGCGATTCTGAAAGTTCAAAAAGTTCTGACGTGGCAAGACGCCTCGAAAAGGGACCCACTAGTATAACTTATTTCCCTACAAAAGATACTTTATTAACTAGTGCATCTCTCTACCCATATGTCTCACTATAAAGGTGGCATCATTTTTTAAATGTCATTTTTTTTTTGTTTTACGACATTAGGGGGCTTAGAAATTTAGTAATAATTTCTCACCCATCTTCATAGAAAACTTGGCAATACTACACTTTTGTTTAGGGAACCCACGACTATCAGTTCTGACGTAGGCTTTTGAGGGGCCTGGCATGTTACGATATCCCCTATAAGTGACCAAGACATCTGAAAACTATACCGCCTTAACGTATTTTTAACAACACTATATTCTTAGGAAGTTTGAATAACCCTTTTAGAATATTCATCAAAGCGCAGAAATTAAAGGCAAAGTGTGGAAGGTGAAAATTTCAAAATTTCACTTTTTTTGCATGATCTTCATACTTTATCCATTATTCACTTGGAATGACAGGTAAATGATACTTAGGTAAATTTGCAACTATAATATCAATTTCCCACTAGGTCTGCCTTTTTTAGATGATATCCACATTGCCCCACTGAGTGACATTATTTGGCTCACCCCAATAAGCCCCGCAGAATAGGAGGAGCACCTACTATACTCTAGGGTGCTCATTTTCAATAAGCATTTTATTAGGCGGGCCATTTCAGGTTTGTTGGACACCCCCTAAACGCAGGTAGCTAAAAAGCTTTAATAAGGCACCCCTAAAAAATTATGAGCCGGCATATTGGACAACAGTGGGCCCTCCCCTGTAAAGAATTAATATCAGGGTGCATTGAGTATATAACCTCACGAAGCAGTGATTAATCAAATTTTTTTTTAGCATAAAGGCTGATGAAAATATTCAAAAAGACATTTTTTTTCGCAATAATTTGGGGCAAATTTTTAGTTAAAATCGTTTTTCGCTCTATATTATACAGAGGAAATCACTGGAAAAAAAAAAAAAACCTTATAAACTTATGTTAAAGGAAGGCAATTTCGTTCGCAAGCTTCGGACAATACCGCTGACACATGTGGGTGTAAACACTGCGTGTTTGGGTCGGCATGGGCAGCGCTCGTAATGAAGCGGAGGGAGTGCTAATTTTTCTATCGGAACAAGTCAGATCTTTGGTGTGGGTCCTGTCGCATCTTGGCAAATAGGCCCCCATAAGTAGGCATAGTTAACAAGAGCGAAACTTTCCATGTAAGTCCGGCCGGCAGAGCATTTTGGATTCATCGACCGCATCCAGGGATGCTCATCTAGAGGCGTGTTACCTCGTGCATATCTTGGAATTGCAGCAGTGTTCCATACGTATTTTTTTTTAGCATTGGCAACTGAAATATTGGGTGGAAAACAGCAGTTCCGGTCATTGTTTTTTTGTGTTTCAATTTACAGCATTCGCCCGTGGCATGTACAATGATGATATCCTAACGTTTACTATGAGGGTCAGGTACAATTACAATGATGATAGATTTTTATAGTAGTATTTTCTGTATGTATTTGTTTTTTTTACAACAGTAGAAATACGTCTATAAAGAAAATTGGCGTTTTTATGTGTCGCTAACTTTCTGACCAGCGATCAACATTTTTATTTTGCTGATGTGCAGAGCATGTGTATGGGCTTGTTTTTGCGGGGGTGAGTTAAAGTTTTGATTGGTAATCCGTAGCTTTATGGCTCGTGCATATGATGCTATGTTCGACTTTTGATATTAATTATATGTTTTGTGTTTGTGAGATGTCTTTGAACTAAAATAGCATCAATCGTTGTAGTGTTTTTATTATTTATTTTTTATATTGGCGGTCACGCTGTAACGAGACCCAAGTACATGTACTTTACTCAATACAGTCAATACGAATTACACAGCCCGATACCCAACTTTGTATATTTCTTTTATGTTTTCACTGCTTTTTCTAAGCAGAGTTAATAAAACACTTTTTATTCAAAGCAGGAAACATACGTTTTTTTTGCATCGTCATAAGTCCTGAGAGCCTAACTTTTAAATTTTTCTGTGAGCTTAGGAGGCTATGTGTGAGGGACGATGTTTTTGGGCGAGAGAGTTGACATTTTAATTGAGATAATCATTTTTGGGACAAGGCTTTTTGATCGGCTTTAAATCTCATTTTATTGGAGGCTATCCTCATTGAAGAAAAGTACTGTTTTTAACAGGGGCTCACCAAGTCAGGTATCCGTGATAAGTTAGCTACCTCTTTGAGGTCCTGTCGATTAATGAGTCGATACCCTATTTATCTAAGTTTTTTTAAAGCTGAAGGCACTAAACAAAATAAAGAATAAGTGTTTTTAGTTTAAATCAATTTTTATGCACTCCCTATCTTTTCTGAGTAGTGCTATACATGGTTCATTTTCCCGTATAAAAACTTTATGAGGACTTTTCTTTGCGGAGATCTACTGTTGATAATTGAGGCTACAACGATGAACTTTGGCGATATCTAGAGTTTTTGATCCGGCTTTATTATTCGCATTTTATGTGCGTTTGGATGAACAATAAGCTTAATTCTGCTGATTGTTTTTTTGGTTTTTTTAGCAGGCTTCTCCGTACGGGTAAATTACATTACAGATTATAGGCAAGATCGTTTACTACTGCAACCGCTGGCGCATTACCAAATAGGGTACTTTATTTATTTTTGATCATTTTTGGTGCGATTGGCGTTTGTAAAAGGGGAAAAGGGGGCGTGTACCGTAGTTTCTATTTTAGTTTTTGTGTTTGTGTTTGACATGTTGTTTCACTGTTTTTTTACTTTTTCAAGCGTGTATTTTTTACTTTTCTCACCTCATAGGGGAATTTGAATGAGAGATCTTTTAGATCTCTCATTCAATAGAAAAAGAATCCCACGTGCATAGCTTGTTCATATTGAACTGTTCCTATGGTAACTGTCAGTCCACATGCTAGTTGTCTATACGCCCAAGGTGCACGGCCGGCTGCGTCGTGACGTCATAGAACATCGCTCTCGCAAGAGCGATTCTCAGTGCTTGCCGTGCTGTCTGTCAGAGGGCATAAGAGCTTGCACGATCCGCCCGACGTTCCATGCATGCTGCTGCCAAGCCGGACAAGTAGACTCAAGGAGGGATGCGATCGCGCTCACTGCGTCTCTCTTAATTATTGCGATCCCGACCCCTCGAGTCGCGATAATTAACGAGGGTTAACTCGCCCCCGCCACGCCCGCCCCGGAGCAGAATTCCCGGTTCGGGCACGACAGCTCGCGGGATGTCAAGCTGTAATATACAGCTGACACCCGCGGCGGCCGATCCTGCTACTGCCAAGCACCACGGGCGATCACACTCTGCCATTAGAGTTCGCAGCGAATCCTCTGGACCGTTCCTAAACGCCGGGCGAAGACTAGTCGTTAACCCCAGCAACGCACCTGGACGTAATGATACGGCCAAGTCAGTCGTGAAAGAGGGTTAAAGTGGCTTCTATGACCCTGTTTAAAATCCCCATTTACCATCTGTGGAGTTGACGCTGAAACATGTAGTGCCACGAGAAGGACCCATCACAAACGCCAAAGACTAGATAGAGAAGTTTTCTCTACTGTCTGAATGTCCAAAATATTATGTGGTCTGTAACAAGCAAGTCTCATTGAGAGTTACAGAAATTATTTGTTTGCCATGGATACATCAAAAGGTTATGCAAAAAAATATTAAATTAACACTACCATCATTTTTGTCCAGACTAGTTTAATTAGGTTGGTTTTTTTAAAAAATTTCAGCTGAACCACAATTCAAAAGAAAAGTCTGATTTTCATTACTCAATTTTCACTAAATTTTAATTTATTATCACATCTGTCAGTTTCAAGTTCTTTCAGTGACCATTGTGGATTTTTGAACAGAAAGGTACCAACAATTTTGTCCATGAGTGGAAGTAATATAAGCTACAGGCAGCATATTTAGCTCCTTCTCCTGACGCCGGCCTCCCTACTATTGATTCTATGTTTTCCTGTTTAATACTTCGCCATCCTGACGATACTTATTTAGGAGGATTTTTGCAAAACAAAATGTAGCGTTGAGTTGTCTTCTTAACCGCTTTACTGCCATGAGGGACCATTTTCTCCGCTTCCTGACAGAGCACCCATTGTTTATGAAGATCTGACTGTGTGTCTCTTTTTTCGTGAGAATAATAGTATGCTTTTATACTATCCATCGGTGATTGACAGTAAGAAGTAGATTTTCATTGACAGCATTGTGTTTTAAGAGAGTTAAAAAATTTTAGGTCTCATACACATCCTTGTTTATTTGTGAAGGCAAATATCAAAATTTTCGTGAAACATCTTAGAAAATTTGCGAGTTTTTGACAAAGGTTATTTAAAAATTGTGTGTGCGTGAATGACGAAGTTATCCGCACAAAATATTTTGTAAACTATCAGTTCTACCGATAGTGTCATATCGATAGTTGGCATCATTTTTTAAATGCATTTATTTTCTTTACGACATTAGTGGGCCTAGAAATTTAGTAATTTTCACATTTTCCAAGAAAAATTTGCAACATTGATTTTTTAGAGACTAGTCCAGGTGTTTGATGCTTATCTTTCAGTGTAGCTTGTAGGGTCAGGATACCCTATACCATAAAATGGACGACCATCTAAGAAACTAAAATCCCGCTTAAAGTATTCCAAAACACGGGGCATTTTAGGAAGGTTTATTATTATCTATATTAAGGTGTTTCACAAAAACTTTAAAAACTAAAGATGAGGTGAAATTTCAATATTCAACGTTTTAGCAGATTTTTATCCTTATTCCATTATTCCACCTGAACACGGTAGAGTGTGACCAGCAAGGAAAATGCATCTTAGATATCATATTCCTTAATTCTGATGTTTTTAGAGATATCCCAGAATGTGACCCTCAGTGCATTATTTGAGCTCAACGCCACAAGCCTCAGATAGAGCAGGACACTATGGGAACTTTGGAGGGTCTCATTTCATTAGCCGATTTTCTTTAAGACTCCGGAGAACCTATAAAGAGTGCTTAAGACTGTAATCAAATAGCCCGCTAAAAAAAACCCCATATTGAAACTCATACTCCCTTAAGGTAAATCATATCCACGTGTGCAGGTGAGCTATATATCGATCACAGGTGTTTCATGCAAATTGTTTCGAGCGTTTAGAGAACTGTGAAAATGAAAAATGTACGATTATGGCTATACCCAATTTATATATTTTTTTATGCTGAAGCACTGTAACTATTTTTTTTTGTGCATTTAGCGCATTTGGTGTGTGGTGACAGTAACAGACAGATATGCTACAGGGTATTGGGGTTCGTTTACGCAAGCATGATACCCTAAATACGATGTACTACTTTAACATTTGTGAGGCGGTGGGGTGTGGGCTTTTAGAAAAAGCAAAATGTTGGTGGTGTACGCTGTTTTATTTTATATGTTTTTGTTTTCCTTTTTTCGACTTTCGCCACATAGGGACCTCGTAATCAGTGAATCTTCAGATCACTCGGTCACAATGGAGACGCAGTACAAACAGCATGATCTGCGTGTACTGATCTCCATGCAACTGTCAACTCACGCTATGCCCAGATGTCACAGACAGCCCCCAGGAATCTTTTTAGCTCAGGTGCTAGCACCTAAAGGCCATTGAGCACCGCGATATTATGGCAGCAGCAGTCCGCCGATGGGAGGACAGAGGTACTCCCTCCTCTTGTCCTTTTCTAGCTACCACAGTCGCGATTTAGATTCAGGCCGTAGACTAAGCGTTAATGGTCGCCGCTAGCTTCCAAGGAGTAAATTCCGCTCAATGGGGCCCAATATCTGCGGGGAGTGCCACCGCTGTAATGTATAACTGATTTCCTGCAGCGATCATGCGAACTCTATTTTAGAATTTGCACGATCCTCAGGACATAAGTTTACATCCAATTGCGGGAACCCCTACCCGACTTGGACGTAAGCTTGTGTACAGTGTTGGAAAGGGGTTAATGGTACCATTGATCGTACCATATAATGTGTTGGCAATCAAACAAAAAATATTTTTAGAGTGGAATGTGAAAAAAAACTCAATTGCTCCATTTTTTTTTTTGAGTGGGGAGGGGGTCACTTTCATGAAGTTCACTGTTCAGTATAAATTTAAACATACTCCCTGTTTTCTCGGTCGGTACGCACATACCATTTTTTAAAAGAATTTTTTGTTGTTTTTTTAGTACTTTAAAAAATATTTGTAAAAGGACCCTAGGACTCGAACAGGAAAGACAGACAGTGAGCCCCAGTGCTGTTCCTGCCTTCTTGCCGGCCCAACCCTAGGTGGTCACCCCTAGGTGGTCACGACAACTGGACAGTAGCCCCTACACTGAGTAAGGTGAAACAGAATGAAAACCAGACAGACAAACACAAAGAAGAATGGTCAGGCGAAAATGAGACAGAATCAGAGGAGGCAGAAAAGGTACAAAAGTGTCAGGCAAAAAAATGGATGTCAAAAAAGCAGGCAAAAGGTCCGAAAATCCAATTAAACAATGCAGGGAGAAAATGTTAGCTCAAATACAAGCACTGGACAAGAGGAAATGTAATCTTCTTAACCCCTTACCGCTAGAGCCTTTTCCCCTTCCCTACAGGCCCTTTTCTGAAATCTGACATGGTCACTTTATGTGAATAATTTTTGCACTTTTACCCATCCCAGTATTCAGAAAAATTGGGTTTTTCTTGTGACACATTGTGCTTTAAGTTATGTCCCTGTAGGTTATAATTTTTTAAAGGTCTTTTTTTTTTTACGAAAATTTGGGGGCTTTTGAAAATTTAGTATTTAATTTTTCACATTTTTCAATAAAATTTAAAAAATACTTTTTTTTTGGGACGAGTCCCCGTTCTGATGTGGCCTTTTATTTTCCTATATGTTAAATTTCCCCAGAAATGGACCCATCCCTCCATTTTTTTTTTTTCTTTTTTTTTTATCCCACCGAAGGTTGGCCCTGACTGATGCTAAAGGGGCCCGACCCCTTTCAAAGGGGGCCCTTTACCCTGTGCTAAAGGGGGCCCCGACGTATGCTAAAGGGGGCTCTGACTGTACTAAAGGGGCCCTGACCTGTGTAAAGGGGGCCCTGACGCTGTGTTAAAGGGGGCCCTGACTCAATGTTTAAAGGGGGGCCCTAACTGTAGCTAAAGGGGGCCCCCACCCGTCTAAAGGGGGCCCTGACCCCATCTAAAGGGGGCTCTGACCCTTCTAAAGGGGGCCCAAATTCTATCTAAAGGGGGCCCTGCCCCCCTATTTTCTAAAAAAGGGGGCCCTGACCCTGTCTAAAGGGGCCCTGACTCGTGCTAAAGGGGGCCCCGATCTATGCAAAGGGGGCCCCGTCTGTTTGTAAAGGGGGCCCTGACTTGTGCAAAGGGGCCCTTACCCTTCTAAAGGGGGCCCTGACTGAAACTAAAGGGGGCCCCGACCCATGCAAAAGGGGGGGGCCCTGACCCTTTGGGGAAAGGGGGCCCTGACTGTATGCAAAGGGGGGCCCGATGTATGCTAAAGGGGCCTCCCTGTGCTAAAGGGGCCCTGACTGTATGCTAAAGGGGGCCCTGACCCTGTGCTAAATGGGGCCCTGACTTTCTATGCTAAAGGGGCCCTGACCCTGTGCTAACAAAGGGGCCCTGACCCGTGTGGATAAAGGGGGCCCTGACCGTATGCTAAAGGGGGCCCTGACCTGTGCTAAGGGAGACCCTGACTGTATGCTAAAGGGGCCCTGGACCCTGTGCTAAAGGGGGGCCCTGACACTGTGCTAACGGGGGCCCTGACTGTATGCTACAGGGGGCCCTGACTCTGTGCGAAAGGGGGCCCTGATGCTGTGCTAAAGGGGGCCCTGATGCTGTGTTAAAGGGGGCCCTGACGCTGTGTTAAAGGGGGCCCTGACGCTGTGTAAAAAAAGGGGGCCCCAGACTCTATGCTAAAGGGGCCCTCCTCACTGTATGCCTAATGGGGGCCCTGACCCTGTGCTAAAGGGGCCTGAATCTATGCCTAAAGGGAGGCCCTGAGCCTGTGCTAAAGGGGGCCCTGACTGTATGCTAACGGGGCCCTGACTGTATGCTAAAGGGTGGCCCTGACCCTGTGCTAAAATAAAAAAAAACAAGGGGGGGGGGGGGGGGCCCTGACTCTATGCTAAAGGGGGGCCCTGATGCTGTGCTAAAGGGGGGCCCTGACTCTGTGCTAAAGGGGCCCTGTCTGTATGCTCTAAGGGGGCCCTGACTATGTGCTAAAGGGGGCTCTTTACCCTGTGCTAAAGGGGGCCCGGACTGTATGCTAAAGGGGTCCCCTGACCCTGTGCTAAAGGGGGCCGCGACGGTATGCTAAAGGGGGGCCCTCTGACGCTGTGCTAAAGGGGGCCCTGAAGCTGTGTTTAATGTGGGTACTGATCTATGCTAAAGGGGGCCCTGACTCTATTGCTAAAGTCGGGCCTGGACTGAATGCTAAAGGGGGCCCTGACCCTGGTGCTAAAGGGGGCCCTGATTTCTTTGTAGAAAGGGGGCCCTGGGACCCATGTGCTAAAGGGGGCCCTGTACCTGTGCTAAGGGGTCCATGACCCTGTGCTAAAGGGGGCCCTGACAGTGATGCTAAAGGGGGCCTGATTGCTAGTGCTAAAGGGGGCCTGAACCCTGTGCTAAAGGGGGCCCTGGATGTAATGCTAAAGGGGGCCCTGACAATGTGCTAATGGGGGCCCTGACTCTGTCTAAAGGGGGCCCTGGACTCTGTGCTAAAGGGGCCCTGACTCTATGTAAAGGGGGTTTCCCTGTCTCTATGCTAAAGGGGGCCTCCTGACTCTATGCTAAAGGGCGGTTCCCTGTCTCTAATGCTAAAGGGGGCCCGGACTGATGTGGCCTAATAGGGGCCTGACCCTGTGCTAAAAGGGGCCCTGACCACTGTGCCTAATGGGGGCCCTGATTCTATGCTAAAGGGGGCCCGGACCCTGTGCTAAAGGGGGCACCTGTCGTATGCTAAAGGGGGCCCTGACCCTGTGCTAAAGGGGGGCCCTGACTCTGTTGCTAAAGGGGCCCTGACTGTATGCTAAAGGGGGACCTGAATGTTTGCTAAAGGGAGGCCCCCACGCGTACCTGTGCTTAAGGGGCCCTGTCTGTATGCTAATGGGGGCCCTGACTCTGTGCTAAAGGGGGCCATGACTCTATGCTAAAGGGGCCCTGACTGTATGCTAAGGAGAGGCCCTGCCCTGTGCTTAAAGGGGGCCCTGACTCTGTGCTAAAGGGGGCCTCTGACCTCTATGCTAAAGGGGGCCTGACTTGTGCTAAAGTGGCCCTGACTCTGTGCCTAAAAGGGGGCCTGACTCTATGCTAAAGGGGGCCCGGACTCTATGCTAAAGGGGGCCTGTCTGTATGCGAAAGGGGGCCCTGACCCTGTGCTAAAGGGGGCCCTGACTGTATGCTAAAGGGGCCCTGACCCTGTGCTAAAGGGGGCCCTGACCCTGTGCTAAAGGGGGCCCTGACTGTATGCTAAAGGGGGCCCTGACCCTGTGCTAAAGGGAGGCCTGACGCTGTGCTAAAAGGGGGACTGGCTGTCATGCTAAAGGGACGGCCCTGACTGTATGCTAAAGGGGGCCCTGTCGCTGTGCTAAAGGGCGGCCCTGACTCTATGCTAAAGGGGGCCTGACCCTGTGCTAACGGGGCCTGATTCTATGCTAACGGGAGGCCATGATTCTATGCTAAAGGGGGCTGACCCTGTGCACTTAAGGGGGGCCCCTGGACTGTATGCTAAAGGGGTGCCTGACCCTGTGCTAAAGAGTTTGCCCTGACTACTGCTAAAGGGGGGCCCTGAACTCTGTGCTAAAGTGGCCCCTTTGGGGAAAAACTCTTGTGCTAAAGGGTGGCTCCTGACTCTATGGTAAAGGGGCCCTGACTCTATGACTTAAGGGGGGCCCTGGTCTGTATGCGTAAAGGGGGCCCTGACCCTGTGCTAAAAGGGGGCCCTGACTGTATTGCTAAAGGGGCCCGACACTGTGCTAAAGGGGGCCCTGACCCTGTGCTAAAGGGGCCCTGATGTATGCTAAGGGGGCCCTGACCTGTTGCTAAAGGGGGCCCTTTGACGCTGTGCTAAAGGGGGCATGACTGTATGCTTAGGGGGCCTCCTGAATGTATGTAAAGGGGGCCATGACGCTGTGCTAAAGGGGGCCCTATGACTCTATGCTAAAGGGCTGACCCTGTGCTAAACGGGCCCTGATCTCGACTATGCGGTAACGGGGGGCCCTGATTCTATGCTTAAATGGGGGGCCCCCTGACCCTGTGCTAAAGGGGAGGCCGTGAATAGTATGCTAAAGGGGGCCCTGACCCTGTGCTAAAGAGTTGCCCTGACTGTAGGCTAAGGGGCCCTGACTCTGGGCTAAAGGGGGCCCTGGTCTGTATGCTAAAGGGGGCCCTGGCTATGGTGCTATAAGGGCCCTGCCCTGTTGCTAAATGGGGCCCTGGACCTGTGCTAAAGGGGGCCCATGACTCTCTTGCGAATGGGGCGGCCATGACTCTGTGCTAAAGGGGGCCTGACTCTGTGCTAAAGGGGGCCCTGAATTCTTGCTAAAGGGGGCATGATTCTATGCTGTAAGGGGGCCCCTGACCCGTGTAAAGGGGGGCCATGGCGGTATGCTAAAGGATTGCACTGTCACTGTGCTAATGGGGGCCATGACTCTGTGCTAAAGGGGCCTGAACTCTATGCTAAAGGGGGCCCTGGACCCTGTGCTAAAGGGAGGCCCTGACCCTGTGCTAGAAGGGGGCCCTGTTTATATGCTAAAGGGGGCACATGATTCTATGCTAAGGGGGCCTGACTCTGTGCTAAAAGGGGCCCTGACCCTGTGCTAAAGGGGGCCCGACGCCTCTGTGCTAAAGGGGGCCCTGAACTCTGTGCTAAAGGGGGGCCCTGATTATACGCTAAAGGGTACCCTGATTATGTGCTAAAGGGGCGCCCTGACTTTGTGCTTAAAGGGGGCCCTGACTATTCAGGGCCCCCTTTAGCACAGTCAGGGCCCCCTTTAGCACATAAACGCTAAAGGGGGCCCTGATTATATGCTAAAGGGGGCCCTGACTATGTGCTAAAGGGGGTCGTGACTATGTACTAAAAGGGGGTCCTGACTATGTACTAAAAGGGTTGGTCCTGGACTATGTACTAAAAAGGGGTCCCTGGCTATGTACTAAAAGGGGTCCCTGGCTATGTACTAAAAGGGGGCCCTGACTATGTACTTAATGGGGGCCCTGCCTATGTACTAAATGGGGGCCCTGCCTATGTACTAAATGGGGGCCCTGACTATGTCCTAAATGGGGGCCCTGACTATGTACTAAAAGGGGGCCCTGACTGCAAACTAAATAAAAGGGGGTCCTTGGCTATCCTACAAGCAAAGAAAGGGGGCCTAACTACCTACAAAAACTAGCTAAAGAGGGCCCTAACTGTCTGCTTACTACCTAAAGGAGGCCCTAACTGCTTACTACCATAATGGAAGGCCCTCCTAACTGCTTACTACCTAAAGGAGGCCCCTAACTGCCGTACTACCTAACTGCCTATTTACTGCCTAAGGTACTGGCCCCTACTGACCTATGTACTACCTAAAGGGAGGCACCTAACTGCCTGTATACTACCTAAAGGGAGGCCCCTAACTGCCTTTATACTACCTAAAGGGAGGCCCATAACTGCCTATATACTACCTAAAGGGAGGCCCCTAACTGCCTGTATACTACCTAAAGGGAAGCCCTAACTGCCTGTATACTACCTAAAGGGGGTGGGGGGTCCCTAACTGCCTGTATAACTCCTAAAGGGTGCCCTAACTCCCTGTATAATACCTAATGGGGGTCCCTAACTGCTTGCAGTACTATTTAAAGGGGCCCTAACTTCCTACAAGCTTCTAAACTGGGAAGGCACCAATCAATATCTACGTCCTACTATTTGGGACTCACCCAACACTACCTACAAGCCTGACCTAACTTGGGGTCTCCGACCTAACTGTAGCTATCAAACTGCCTACTTGGGGCTTGCTTATCTACCCGTGGGTAAGTACCCCCAACCTACTCCAACTTATCCCAGAGGGAGTCTAATACTAAATTACTCGGTTTATCTGTTATTTGGGGCCTTGCCCTTTTGCCTACCTATCTAGTCACCTAAGTTGTGGCTTGTACCACTCTCCAACATGGGTAGTTTGTACATTGGTGGGAATAGGTTAAAGAGATGCTGGTAATGTGGAGGATTCTAAGATATTTGTCTGTAAATTCTGCACGGGATGAGTTGTGGCCGGACAAGTCATCATGGCGGTGTGAAACAGATGCAAGAAAGAAAAGGGAATAAGTCGACTTAAGAGAAGAGTAAACTGACTAATCGATTAAGACGTTCTCTGGTGAGTCGCTGATTTCAGGGGTTATGTTACTTCTATATTGGATAGTGCTGTATTCCACTGTATGTGATGGTGACCTGAGCTGGTGTCTGACCTCTATGGGGTCTCTATATGGCGGTGTTGTAGGTAATTTCCCGACTTGTTCTGACCCACTATGTGGTCTCTATATAGTGGTGTTGTGGTTATACTGAGCTGGTGACTGACCTCTATGTGGTCTCTATATGCAGTGTTGTAGGTTATACCTGAGCGGGTGTCTGATACTATGTGGTCTCTATATGGCGGTGTTGTAGGTTATACCTGAGCTGGTTCTGACTCATGTGGTCTCTATATGGCGTTGTTGTAGGTTATACCTGACGCTAGTGTCTGACATCTATGTGGTCTGTCTATATGGCGGTGTTGTAGGTTATAACCTGAGGTGGTGTCTTCTTGACTCTATGTGGTTCTCTATATGGCGGTGTTGTAGGTTATATTCGGCGTGGGTACAGGGCAGTGTACAATGTGTCCCTGATTGTAAAGATCGAGGAACACCTGACCCGTGTGATAGGAGTCACACTTTTCTTTTCTTGCTGGTGTGTATTTAGAAGTGGTGAGGTGGCGAGACCAAGGGAAACGTGGAGGGGGATATTGTATGGGAGTGGAGGGGATATTGTATGTGGGTGGAGGGGATATTGTCTGTGGGTGGGGGGGATATTGTATGTGGGTGGAGGGGGTGTGTATGTGGGTGGAGGGGGATATTGTATGTGGGTGGAGGGGATATTGTATGTGGGCTGGAGGGGGGTATTGTATTGTGTGTGGAGGGGGATATTTAATGTGGATGGAGGGGGATATTGTCTATGTGGGTGGAGGGGGATATTGTATGTGGGTGGGAGGGGAAATTTGTATGTGGGTGGAGAGGGATATTGTATGTGGGGGGAGTGGAGAGGGATATTGTATGTGAGTGGAGAGGGATATGGATGGAGCATACTTAGCCCCTGTGTCTATGAATATGTTAGGCTGGACATTGTCGAGACTTCCCTTGCTAAATTGTAGACTACACAATACAGTTCCTGTTTTGCACACTGTATATGTAGTAAAATGGGCGCATTTTATGTCCGAAGGAGGCCGGTGTAATATTTTCATGCATCAGTTGGGTGGGCCCCCAGATCAAACTCCCCTGTGGGCCCAGACCCCCCAGTCGACACGGGCCACTCATTTTCGGTGTGCGAAACCCTAAGATGCTAAACTGAATAAACACCTCTAAATGGACTCCCCATATTGGAAACTACACCCCTTAAGGAATATATCCAGGGGGATAGTGAGTATATTGACCCCACAGGTCTTTCACAAATGTTTTTAGCATTAGGCTGTGAAAATGAAGAAAACATTTTTTCCCAACAATCTGAAATTTTAGCTGAAAATGTTTAATCATGGAAGAAAAACGACCCAAATTTAGTTACACAATTTTTTCAGAGTTCAAAAATACCCTACATGTCGGTATAAACTGCTGTTAGGGCGCATGACAGGGGCGGTACAATAGTGGGATGCGGAACGCTGTTTGGCTTTTGGAACGCAGATTTTGGTGCAAAACCCCCAAAGTACCAGAACAGGTGAACCCTTCCAGAAGCCGCCCCATTTTGGATTCAACATCCCTCATGGATCTCATCTAGAGGTGTATTGTGCATTTGGGGCATACAGGTGTTCCATAGTTTTTTTTAGCACTGGGCCATGAAAATGGAAGGGGGGAAACACAGTTCCGTCATTGTTTTCTGGGTTTCAATTTTACAGCGTTCACCATGCAATATATATGACCCTATAACTTTATTTTGAGGATCGGTACGATTGCAATTATATAAATTTTATATAGTTTTTATGTTTAATTACTTTTTATCACATAGAAATGCGTTTATCAAAAATTGCGTTTTTATGTTGTCCTATTCTGACAGCCATAACTTTTTTATTTTTCTGTATTCGGACCCGATTGGCTTGATTGTAGTGGGATGAGTTGACATTTTTATTGATACTACTATGAGGTGCATATGACACTTTGAGCACTTTTTATTAAGGTTTTTGAGGGGCATTTTGAACAAAATACAGCAATCCTGGTAGTGTTTTTTATTTTTTTACAGCGATCGCCGTGCAGTATAAATGACATGCTAGCTTTTACTCGAAGGTCAATGATGGATTACTCAAGCAGTTTTGATTTACCCAATTTGTATATTTTTTTAAATATTTTAATGCTTTTACACAATAAAAACACTTTTATTCAAAACGGAAAACATGTTTTTGCAAAGCCATATTCTGAGAGCCATAACTTTTTTATATTTCTGTGTACGGAGTTTTATAGCAGCTTGTTTTTTGCGGGATGATTTGCTGTTTTTATTGGTATCATTTTTGGGGGAACAAGGCTTTTTGATCGCTTTTAAATCTGTTTTTTGGAAGGCAAGAAAATATTGCAATCCTAGCAGTGTTTTTTATTTTTAGTTTTAACAGCGCTCACCGTGTTAAGCACAGTTTGAACACTGCTGACCGATGTTAACAATTCGTTGGATATCTTTTTGTATCCCTTTCCTGTTTTATACAGTTCAACTACCTTTTCCGTGATCCATGACATTCTTGCTTTCCCCATGAGACTCACAATCCAGAAACGTCAGTGGCTGGAGAAAGATGCAGAGTGCTGTCTGGATCCCAGAAAAATCACTCAACTTTTATTTATGCACACTACACTGATTTAAAAAGCAAACAGGTGAGGATGTTACTTACCTGTAATAGCCATTCAAACCCATTTGTGTCAAACTTCTGTGAATGTTATCAGGCCAAATCACAGGTATGTAACTTGTTGTTCAGGGCCAGTTGGATGCTTTTGGTTTGTCATTATGTTTTAAAAAGAGAAAGCACTGTAGTTTGGACAATAAATGACTTCACCAAACACTAACCATGGTGGAAAAAAAATAGTTTTTGTGTAGAAGCTCATAGTTTTAGTTATTATTTTATGAAAAGGACACATTACTTCTCTGAAAAACATCATAAAATATACCACTGCCATGAAGACTAGAGAAAATGCCTAGAGATGCAATGAAAGTGATGCACTGAATACATATCAATTACCCATAATGAAGAGCCCAGACTCCAGCGAGTGCCCTCACCCTGACGCGCGTTTCACCACCGCTTCCTCAGGGGGTGTGTCTAAATGCCTAAATATCTTCCTATAAATATCCATCTTAGCATAATCACATGACCATCAATGACCATAGAAATACATCCATAACATAAATCATAATCAAAAACATAGAAAACAGAAAAACAAAAATAAATAATGATCAAATGCATAATTAAGATATAAATCGCTAAAATGATATGATATAATCACATGTAATAATGTATAAACTGCCCAGCGATCTCGGCGTCTCTTATTCTTTATTGTGCATGTGTGCAAAAAGTCCCGCGATATCGCGATCTGAACTCAATGCCCCACTTCCGGCAGATGGTAAAAAGTCCGCATGCGCGGGGACTAAAACAGTCACCGAATGCCACACATTGCCGCGATCTACAAACAAACATCTCCACACAGCGCAATAACACAATGCGCTGTGGAACATAAGAAAAACGCATGTGTATACCAAGAGAAGAAAAACGCATGTGTATACCAAGAGAATAGTGAAAAAGAGAGGAGTGAATGTAAGTTGGTGCTGATAAGGTGGCAATGAAAATGAATAAAGTGAATGAAACAAAAAAAGTGGAAAATTAAAGGGAGTGCATAGTGACTTAATGGTGATAATAATAAAGTGAGTTTAGGGATACACATGCGTTCACAATAAAACAAATATATAATTAATAGATAAATACTAGTGGGACAAAGAATACAGAGCACAATTATATAGACTTGAAAAAGTAATATAATATGATTCCAAATAATCTAATCTTTACATACATCAACATAATAATTAAGACACAGTAAATATAAAAAAGATGCATACATAATTCACAAAAAAAAAATTTGTTTTGTTCTTCTTATTTATTTTTTTCTTCTATTTGCTGAATAGACAAACTCCAACATTGATTCATGTGTCTTCATAGATGGATGCCAAAGATGAAAGATGAGGATAAGGAGTGAAAGGAGATGATGACCAAATGATGATACTAAGGATACAATAAACGACAAAAAATTAAAAACGACAAAGACACAACAATAAAAGAGTGTATGAATCATAAGAAAGATGAAAAACTAAGTTTTTCATTTAAACCTTATGGAGCCAACGTTTTAAGAGAAACAATCCATCGGCATTCCTTCTGCTCCAGCATCTTTTTCTTATTTCCACCACGTATATTATCATTGATCTTATCAATACCCCTAACCATAAAGGATTTAGGATCACAGCCATGGTGCAAATAGAAATGCCGAGGGATTGTCTTCAATAGAGAGTAGTCAGTGCAATCTTTGGCTAGCAAAATGTCTCGAATATGTTCAAGGGTCCGAATTTTTAATTCTCTTGTGGTCAGACCTATGTATATTTTGGGACAATCACAGGTTGCGTAATAGATGACATTAGAAGTCCCACAAGTAATACGCTGAAGAATCTTATAACAGCGTAGTCCGTCACTCGAACTAAATTAATCTGATCGTAAAATATTGGGACACGCAACACATTTGCCACTGGGAACACATCCCGGTCTCGGACCACACGTACCAAAGACATTAACAGTGGGAGGATTATAGTGACTTTCGACAAGTAGATCCCTCAAATTTTTGCCACATCTGGCAGTCATTAAAGATTGTATAGGTAATTGCTTGGACAAAGTGGGCTCAGTCATCAAAATAGGCCAATGTTTAGCAAGTATAGACCTCACATCATTCCATCTTTACAGCACTTTACTGCATCCAGTCCTTTTTACTGCAGTAGCAAAGAGACTAGAGAGCTGGGAAGTACAGTATTGTGAGTCGGATGGGAAAATCTCGTCTGTCTGAAGCATGGCAGAACCCAGCGCTTAACGTGCTTGTGATAAGCACATAGCCAAGAGAACTCGCAAGAGCTTCAGTCTAGAGCTTAAGTGAGACGTGATCCATCGAATTGAAAGTAGTGCCAGTGCCGCTGAAATTAGCCGCATCCCTTGCGCTTCCAGCAAGCACAATCCGCACCATCAAAAAGGAAGCAGCAAATATCCGTGCTTGTGTTGAACACTGCACACTGATATCATCAAAGTTGGTGACAAAAAACGCAATCCAGTACTGGAGTGTGAAAATGGAAAAACATTTACTGGAAATTTGGAATTCAAGATATGATCACATGAAGTCGCAATAAGCCAAGCTGTTAATTATGGAGTAAGGCTAAATTCTGATACATTGAGCTGAAAAAAATTGACTGCCTCTACAATCAATAATCTGGCACCTACTGCAAGATGAAGATTTTAGGGCTAGTCGTGGTAGTTCTCGGACGATTCAAGGAAAAGGCAAAATCTTCACAACACTTAAAATGACTGGCTGAACATCAGTAGTGCAGATACAGAAAACCAGCCAAAATTATTCCTGAAGCTCCAAGAAATCATTGAAGGTGGGGTTATTCAGCTAAATCAAGTTTTTATTGTGGTTGAAAAAGCTTGTTTGTCACGGACGCCCCTGCGACCCCTGTTTTTATTTTTTTTTTTTTCTCGGGTCGCAGGCGCGCTCTCCGATGCTGCGGCTATCAGCGGAGCCCCATCCCGCCACGTAGGGTTCGGGGTCGCTCTTGCTCCCAGTCCCTGCCGGCACCCACTTTCACCGGCCGCGCTCCTGCCTCAGTCACTCACAGCCTTCCCGGCGCGTGGCTCCGCCCCTAGGCGCCCGCTCGGCCCGTGCTGTTTGGAAATTTAAAGGGGCAGGTGCCGGTTAATTTGCTATTGCCGGGCACTGCTCCTATTTAGGTCTGGCCCCTTCCTGCCGGCCCTCGCCGGATCCTTAGTGTGTCTACCTCTGGAGAAAGCGTTCCTAGTCTAGTCTTGTCTTTCCGTGTACCGTACCCTTGTCTACGTTTATCGACCACGTCTCTTGCCGCCTGCCCTGACCGTCTGCCTGTCCACGTTTACGATCCAGAGCCGCCTGTCCTGACCTTCTGCCTGTCCCCGACCACGAGCTTGCCTGACGAATCTGTACTACGTCTACCCTTGGCCGCCACCGCAGGCAAGTCCCGCCAGTGGAACGACCTGGTAGACTCCCGCCGCAGCAAGTCCATCCCGCTTTGCGGCGGGCTCTGGTGAATACCGGGACCTACTTAGATTCCGTTCCCTGGTGTGGGCTTCCACCATCGCCTGCGGTGGTCCAGCGGATCCACTACCCGTCCGTTACAGTAGGATCCGGCCATGGATCCCGCCAAGGTGTCGATGCCAAGTGTCGCCAGTATCACCACCGTTGTGGCCAAGCAGTCCAAACAGATCGCACAGCAAGCGCAGCAGCTCGAGCAACTCTCCTCCCTGGTGCAGCAGTTCATCGCCACTCAGCAGCAGCAGTCGGCTGCAGTGGTTCCTCCCCGGGCAGTTGCTCCAGTCGGTCCCAAGCTCCGGTTATCCATGCCGACTAAGTTTGATGGGGATTCCAAGGTCTGCAGGGGCTTCATCACCCAGTGCTCCCTGCATGTGGAACTCATGGCAGGTCAGTTCCCGTCAGAAAGATCCAAGGTGGCCTTCGTGGTCAGTCTCCTCTCCGGTAAAGCCCTGGCCTGGGCAACTCCTCTGTGGGACCGAGGTGACCCAATCACGGCCGATCTAGCGACATTTCTACTAGAGTTCCGGAGTGTCTTCGAGGAACCTGCTCGTGCCTCATCTGCCGAAACCGCCCTGTTGAACCTGCAGCAAGGGAACTCCTCCGTTGGAGACTACGCCGTGCAATTCCGCACACTAGCATCGGAGCTAGCCTGGAACGATGCAGCATTATGCGCCACGTTCAAGAAAGGCCTCTCCAGCCCTATCAAGGATGCGCTCGCCGCCCGGGACCTTCCGTCTTCTTTAAGCGAGCTAATCCACCTGGCTAACCGGATTGACATCCGATTCGCAGAAAGGCGTGAGGAGCTCCGCCAAGAGCAAGAACCAGCCCGTACACACCGTCCATCTCATCTTGCACCGGTGTTTCTACGGCCTCCACCGCCTCCTTCCCAGCCAGCCGTGGAAGAGGTCATGCAAGTGGATAGAGCCCACCTGTCTCCGCAAGAACTTAACCGACGGCGTAAAGGGAATCTATGTCTCTACTGCGGCAGCTCTGATCATCTCCTCCGTTGTTGTCTGCTTCGCCCACGGCGTCCGGGAGAACGGGCACACCTAGGCTACGTGGGGGAAGCATCCCTAAGTGTGTGCAGTCTCTCTCCCCGCCTGAACATCTCGGTCCTGATCGGGATG
>JAODAL010040857.1:0-36471 GCA_025379985.1 Phyllomedusa bahiana
CTAACTACAAAAAAAATTTCAAAACTCTAATCTAACTAAATTGTAAGGATCACACTAATATAGAGGTGTCTCTGTGCAGAAATCGCCCAAATTTTTCGTTTGAGCTGTTTGGCCACAGGCAGAGCGCAGGTCCTATCCCTATGAAAACGCGAGAGACACTGAGGCTGAACGGGAAACGCTGTTCTATGTAAAACGAGGTCATGTGATTTTTTCCACCCCATCGCAACCATACACATCCCAGTCATGACGTCGCACACACACCTCACCCTGCTCTATTCTGTAATCTCATTTGCTGGCCGCCAAAATTACAGGAAGCGCTGAAAAAGGCGCGATCTTAATAGATGATGCCAGATTTTAACCTTAATTATCGCATGTTTCTGGAAATTTCGATCACCATAAAAAACCTTGCCAAATTTCAACTTTGTCGATAAAAATCGCTCCAACACTAGTCCCTAATACGAAATTAATCTCTCGTTAGACAAAAAATACATGGTATTAGCAGAATAGCAAGGGGCCAAACTGAGAACAGTGTAATTTAATATGCACTCTGTGTAGGCACCCTGGATCGGCTCACATGTTTTTTTTTTTTTTTCCAAAACCCGAGCTTGTGGGCACCCTCTAATGCCCTTCAAACCTCTGTGTGCTCTTTAATTAGCTGATTACACAAACTTTGTCACGGTGGTGTTAAACAACCATGTGAGGAAAATACCATCAGAAACAAATCAATATATCTACTCCAAACCAGGCATCTCCAGGTACAAAAACTCTGTTTGCACAGTACTCCTTCTGGATGAAGTGTTCAGAACACTTAGTCTACACAGCATAGGACAAAAAACTCATCAAAAACCAAATCCTGAATGTCAGTTTTTAGTTCAAAGCAGCTGTGTTTTTTGGGTGGTTTTAATTTTTTTGCACAAAAATGCTAGTAATCAGCTCACATATATATTTAAAGGGTACCTTTTTTTTTGGGCAGCACGGGGATTTTCAATCACCTCCACCTTGGAACAGCAACTGCAGAGACATTCAACATATACTCCAGCTTATAGCACTACAGAATAAAGAAGGATCATGATGACAGCTTTTTTTCTTTAAAAGAAAATTTCCATAATTTATTTAAAATCCGTTTAAAACATGGCAATGTAAGGCAAAAGGGGTTGCGGATACAGAACCCTTAAGATAACCACACGACGCGTTTCGACTTCTTGTAGTCGTCAGTTTCAGTTTTTTTGGGCAGTTTTTAATGTATGCAAAATTAATTTACCTTGTTAAAACACCTGGGCAGTTCTTCAGTAGAATCAGGCTCGGACTGGCCCACAGGGCAATAGGGCCAACCGCCGGTGGGTCCCTGAGCATGGAAGACCTGGAGTTTTTTTTTTTTAACTGCATATACATCCTCAGACGAGGCAAAAAACCATAAAAAGAGAGGCAAAAAGCTAGAGGCAGAGTAAAGGAGACATGAACATTTATTTACAGTAGCTGTAGGATAGGCCTCTAAAATAGACTCCACCGGTGGGCCCGAAACAGCTCAACTGGTGGACCCCAGACACCCCAGTCCGACAGAGTTGAATTGTCCAAAAACCATGCCATAAAAGTCCATTGCTTTACAAAGACTTCAATGGTAAATTTTCTACTCTGCTCTGTAGTTTTTCGCAACATATTTGAAAAATGACCACAAAAAAAATTAGCAAAAATTTTTTATTTTTTCTGGGGAGACTCAAATGTTTTTTACTTTGGGGGATTGCCCCCCACAAAGGGGTTTTCAGGGGTTTTACAGACTTTTTCACATTTAAAACCACTTTAAACCGATTTGTCAACCATCCTGATAACTTTAATAAAGTCCCCATTGAGCGGATTTTCTGCCGGACATTTTTACACTGCTGGCAAAAAGGAAAACTTACACATTTTCATTTTTTTCTTCCCGTTTTTGGGGCAGAACAGTCATGCATAGGGGAAGGGGGAATCCAAAACCACAGAAAACCCTTTCCCCCAAAATCACATACAAGATGCAAAAACCGGCCGCATTTTTTAAATCAAATCGTCCCTATTTACCAACTGTCTTTGGGGGCGCAGCCTTAAATCTTGGGGTCATTTTCTGCCTTTTCACTTTTTTAGAAAACAAAAAACCTAAAAAAACCGAAAAGGGGACCAGTGGAACCACAGCACAAGGTCTGAAAAGGGGCATGACAAAATACGGGTCGGTTTTACCCAAACCCGGGTTTTTTGAGTTTTTTTTGCATACAAAAAAAAAAAAAGTTCGGGCTTTTGGTTTGGGTTTCAGCCCCCCCCCCCCCCTTCAGTTAAACATTCATTTTTCCACCCAAAAACCCGATGGAAGAATGAACATGTAAGTTTTTAGGGAAAACAGACGGTGAAAAAAAACATCCGCAAAAATCCTTCATGGGGCCCCGGGGTAAAGGGTTTTTCCTTTAAAATCAAATGCAGAGGTTGACAGTTGGTTTAACAAACCAAAACCACTGAAAACCCATCCCCGTGTGGGGGGCCCTTAATTTTTGGTTTTTTCTATTCATTTCAAATGAAAAAATTTTAAAAACTCTTTGAGTTTCCCCCTTGTAAAATTGAAAAATTCATTTCTTACCTTATTTTTTTCTCCCCCGGGGTTGGGAATGGCCCAACTTGTTCGAAACCCGAACAGAATTTCAAACTGGGGAGCAAATACACGGGTATGAAAGGTCTATATTTTCATGCTTAGGAAAATTTTCAAATTTTGTTATACTGATAAATAATCAACAAAATTATTATTATTATTATTAAATTTTATTTTTTACCATTTTTTCTCTTTGCCCATTTTTCCTTTTTTTGGAGTAAATTATTAAGCCTTTCTAACTTCTCCATTATCAAGACCCCCTTTACAATTTTGTTGATTTGGGCCCCCCTTGACTACAATGGCTCTGTTGGGTTTCAAAGCTGTGTCGTTTTTTAAGGAAACATAGTGCACTAAGCTATAACACAGGGCCCCAAAAAGAAAATCCCAAAAATTTAACCAGGGGCCTTTAAAATAACTGTGCATGGTTGGTACAAGGCCATCATTTCAGCAGCCAACTCTTTAAACTGTGTACGGCCTGTCCACGGCCACTTCCTGAAATTTTAGCACTAACCCATTTACAGGTTTCCCATGGGCACACCTCGACTGCCGTCTGCAAGCAGGCATCACGCCACTTTCACCTGTGTTTCTGCTTTTTGTTAGGGGAAATGCGCGGGCACCACAAAGTTTTTATTTTTGGGAAAAAAAAAAAGAGTTGCAAAACATTTATTAAATTCTTGGGTTTTCAGTTCCTACAATATTCAGATTTCTTCTGGCTCTCAAACGTTCCCGTTCCATCCAGAACTGAACACCAAACCTGCACCTGGAGGTTAGGGCTGTACCCGGGGTTTTGGGGAAGTGAACAAACATCCCGCACACAAAACCCTCGGTTCCCATGGGCCTCGTTCACACGGCTTATTTCGGACGGATTGGCCCCGTATTTACATTAAAATCCTTTTCCGAAATCATTACAAATAAGTAACAACCATTTAAATTCCCCACGGATTTGTTGCTCAAAAGGCCCAAAAACAATGGGCCTGTCACTTATTTACCCATTTTGGACTGATTCACCCCATATAATGAATGGGGGTGTAAATCCGTCGCGAAATATGCCACACTTTAAATACACTTATTTTTACACGGGTTTTCACTATTTTTGGAACGGGTTTACATCGGAAATCCCACAATCGTTTTTGAAATAACCGTGTAACGACCTAAGTGGGCAAGGGCCCTTTTCATCCACTGACAGCAAAGGAGATTATTGACTTGTATAAAGACTATAAGTTTCTTTTATATGTATTAAACTTTGAGAAGGCCGTGTGACCACCCCTCATAGGGGGGCGCTCCCGCTAGAATGTACATCAGCCCTAATAAGGTATATGGACAAGTGCTGTCCTCCGAAGCTAAACCCTGTCACTTGTGGCTTGAGAAAGCTACTTGCCTTTATTTGCCACAGACGTTCATGTTGATCAATTTCAGTAACTCTGCTTTGCTGTTCACAGCCCATGAAAGTCGGTGAATAAACGCAGGAAAACAGATGTGAAGCTGGAAGCTGAATTGTGTTGGCGTCTGTTCTCGTTGGTTTAGGTAAGAGCGATCTACAGGACTGTGATAATGCCACCTAGTGCTGATTAACTCTGTAAATAACCCTCTCTTTTTGGCCATTTCATGACGAGTGAAGTAAAGGGAATGTGTCATCAAAGATTATTTATTGTTTAACTCACGTTTTTATGTTAAACACATTTTTTAAGAATTTTTGGTTATATTTTTTTTAAATTTCCAGATCACTTTCAATATTTTTTAAATAATTCTTAAGTCCTGCAGTTTTCACTTTGGCCACTAAGCCTAATAATAGTCTAACAATTCCTGTTCTGTAGAAAGATTCTCATTATCAGCACAGAGGGTCAAACTGAAAGGAGACACCAGTGTGAATAGATAACACAAGATCCATCAGTCACAAGAGGAGATAGTCCCAGTTCACCCTTTCACCTCCCTGCACAATGACTTCTTCCCAGGTCACAGAGCATGACTAGAAAACTCTCCTATAGAAGTGAATGGGACTGAGTCAGTCTGAAGTCTCCTATGTGCATGAAGCTACTGTAAAGCATCTCTCTGACTGCTGTTAAAAAAGTGCAAACAAGGCCTAGTGAAAACTGCAAGACTTAAGAATTATTAAAAAAATATTGAAATTGATATGAAAAATTAAAAAAAACAACCAAAAATTCCTAAAAAATGTGTTTAACATAAAAATGGGATTTAAACAATGACTTCATTTTTTGATGACAAATTCCCTTTACGGTGAATCTGTGACATCTCCTGAACTGTCTGTTTTAGTAAATCCTTGTGTTCCCTGTGATATAACAATACTGCTGCATCTTCTCTTATATCTCTGTTTTGTGCTGTTCCTCTGTTATTCCCCCTAGATATGTATTACTGAATCTGTCAGATGGGCGTTACCATTTCTGTTTAGAAACAACCTGTCAGCTCTGATTGGACAATGTCAGGCTGTAAAGGGACAAACCCACAAATGGTAACACCCATCTGACCGATTCAGTAATACATTTCTTGGAGGAATTACAGGAACAGCACAACACAGAGATATGAGAGAAGAGGCTGCAGAATTGTTATATCACAGGGAACACAAGGATTTACTAACACAGCCCTGTCAGGAACGGCCATGCGTCCTCTTTACTTTCAACAACACAAACACTTTTGATTTTGTAAGTGGCAAAGCAAATACATTCCTTGGTGGTGTCTTACTGCACCTCGGATTGATCTTCCTATCTTCTGCTGTAAGATGAGGTCAGAAATACACTGGTAAAAACAGTTATGAAGTTATGACCTCCTCAGATGGGTGTATTGTCCAGACTAGTGATCCTGCTATGTAACAGCTACGGCTGGCTGCACACAAAGTTATTTACTACTTCTGAGGTATCCGTCTGCAACACTATCCCGTCCCACAGAGAAAGCTTACGCCGCAGGGAAATAGAGCAAACATAGGACTACATCAAATCTATATGGAGCTGCCACGGCTGCATCGTGGTATCCGCCAAGGCACTGGTTTTCATGTTCCGCTGACAGATGCTTCAAATTCAAGTAAATGTAATGTAAACCCAGCCTTAGCTGAACATGCAAGATTATAGAGCACAGGATCGAGGATGTTGTATTTAAAAAAAAAAAATAAATAAAAAAAAAAATTGTTACATTTTTAGTAAAATCTTATTTGGCCAATAGGTTAGGGGAAAACGGACGTTAGGACATTTTAATGCAAAATACTTTCACTAATGAAAAGGGAAGTGAAAAAACCTCAAGTTAATTATAAAACCACTTGCATTTTTAGTACATGCATTTGTGATGCATTTTCTGCAGGCGTCTTTCAATGCGTCTTTTAAGGAGTCGGAAAAACACTGTGCCTGAAAGAAAGGTTGCACAGATCCAAGGAAAAAAATAAGGTCTCTAATTGTGTTTTGTAGGATTCGGGTGGGTTCACACTACATTAGTCGCTACGTTGCAGGTATCCAGGGGGTGGGGGTGGAGCAACATGAAAAAAGGACCCTGACAGATACGACGATGCCGCCACGGTGGCTCCAGAGGAAATAATAGGGCAGCCATTTGCTCTGTTTCCTGGCAGACTACGCTTATCTTACGGGGTTCAGTAGTGCAGGCTACTACGCTATCGAGTCCCGTAAGATAAACGTATGCTGCAGGGAAGTACAGCAAACACTGTCCACACAGGACTACGGCTGCTCTATTATTCCCTAAAGCACGGGTGTCAGACACAAGGCCCGCGGGCTGAATCCAGCCCGGCACTTGTTTCTGACCGAGCTTGGACTGAGCTCCAAGTAACATTTTTACATGGAAGGCAAGCGGCGAGATATCATGTCAGTTCATCTTGCCGCTTGCCTTCACTGTGTGAGCAGCAAAGTGGCAGGTGCGTCTCCCTCCCCACTAGTCTCCACCTCCCTACATCCTTGGCGGGCAGCCTACCTACCTGCCTCCGAAGTGCTGTTCCTGAGGCAGACGCAAGAAGAGCAGAGGCAGAGATAGTAGAAGCAGAGAGCAGATGCAAGGAGTGCAAAGACAGGGAGAGCTGAAGAAGCTTTAGGTAGGTCATGGTGCCTCAGCAGTGCCTGTACCTTTATACCCACCTATCTCCCTACAGGGGTCATATATACCTATCTATTATACATACAGGAGGCAGATATACCTGTCATCTGCAGAGGGCTTTATACCCACCTATCTACCTACAGGGACATATATACATATTATCTACAGAGGCAATATATCCTCCCTGGTTGCCCTCAAAGGGCTAATTATAACAGGAATACTGTACAAATGTAACTACTCCTTAATGGCTTGCTTGACTGTTAAGGAGAAGTTCCATTCATACAGTTGTACAATTGTCGGCCCTTTAAGGTATGCCATGAGGCCCATGGGGCCCCCCCATGAAAACAAGTTTTAAACACCCCCTGCCCTAAAGGGTCGCTGCATCGCGGTATATGCTAGAGTGCCTTTGTTGCACGGTTCCCCGATGGATCCCAGCAATGCACCCACCCTTACAAAAACATTTTCAGAAACCGCGCCACACCTGGCCATGAATTGTCCGGTATTGCTTCATTGAAGAGAATGGCGTTTGGCTCCAACCCTCAAAACCCTTTGGGGGGAAGTGTCACGTTTTTAAAGAAAGCAGCCTGTTTTTCAAATTGTGAATATTCAATGTTGATAAAAATGCAGTATTTCGGGCCCCCACTACTGTATATCCGTTACTGAGTTTCAGACATTCCAGGGGTCAGAACATCTTATCCTAAAAGGTCGCTGTGGAAGGGGGACAGCTCTCCCAAACCCCAAAGGGTTCCCCAGCATTTTGGGAACACACCACATTCAAATCAGGGTTACTTACCCCTACAGTAACAAATTTCCCAATGTTTTTTCAAAGCAAACTTTATAAAGAGGGAACCTTCAAATTGCTCAAATTTATAAATAATTTCATTCAAGCAATTATTTAAATATGAAAGCCACTTTGCCTCCCCAACACATGTTTCACACAACAGTTTAAAATAAGAGGGGATACCCCTAAACTATTTACCATATTGAAAAATTAATTCTCTGGAAAAGACAACATATATACCAAAAAATTAATTCAAATAATTTTCCTGCTTCATCTCTTTTTTCTAAAAGTCTTGGGTTTGGGGTTTGGTTATTTAATCGGGGCCACATCGGGGGGGACGGGCCCTTCGAACAAAAATCATTTTCTTCCAACTTCCATTTTTTAATATCCTAGTTCCCAAATAAAGCTATGGGCAATGTCTGGGGGGAAGAAACCAAAAAAGGGGTTCACCCTTTTTTGATATCGACCGGGTCCCGAAAAAATGTCAAGGGGGTTGTCATTTACATTTTTGAAATTTTTAATCACATTGAAGAGTCGGTAACGCACGGAAACAATGCACCCCGCCCCCCCAAACAGGACGACCACATTTCTCTTGGAACAAGGTGTTTGCCAAAATTTCCAGCACTTTAATATCTCAAGTAATAGACAAACCCCTAACATGTATCCCAATGGTTTTTCAGTCCCCATTTGGAGCACTTCAAGACAATGCCACAATAAAAAAGGGGGGTTCCCCACCAAGACACGAGGGGATAGTGCAGTCTCCATCAATTTTAACAGATGAAGGCCTGCTCTGAGCCCGCCTTATCTCCAGAACGAGCCCTGAAATATACCTTTCAAAGGAGATGGGTGGGTTTTCACTCAGAACCCCTTGATTCCAAAAGCACTTTACCACCTCCCAAAAGGGTTTTTTGGGGGCTTTTCGGAAAAATGCAAAAAGGGCCCAATCCACTACTTGATGGGCCCATCATAGTTTATATATCATCAATGTCCCATGGGCAAAGAGGGGGGTCTAGTTTAATTTAAAA
Source organism: Phyllomedusa bahiana (assembly GCA_025379985.1). Lineage (NCBI taxonomy): Eukaryota > Metazoa > Chordata > Amphibia > Anura > Hylidae > Phyllomedusa > Phyllomedusa bahiana. The sequence goes on from JAODAL010040857.1 coordinate 8,456, forward strand.
TAAAATTTTTAAAATTTCTGCCTCCCTCCACCCTCAAGAAACCAACTTTCCCCCTCTCCTCCGATCCCCTGATGGCACTGGCCTCTCTACCGGTCTTCTTTTTTGTCCTCTTTTCCGTCTATCTGTTTTGTTAAAACCCGTGGGATGGTAATGGCACCACCTCCGCCCCTCAAATCCACCCGGGCTTTTATCCCGCTCAATCGTTTCACTTCCGAACCTTAATGTAAACAAGTCCCGCAAACAGCGTTTAAAACCCCTTTGGATGACACAGGAGGAAAATAAGGGTAAGTTCACGCAGCGTGTTGACTCCACATTGGTATCCGTTTCTACATGTGTGTTTGGCTCAGTGTTTCGAACCCAAACACGCATCTACCAATGGGCAGATATTTTTCCCTTGCTTTCAATTAAAACACGCATCACATTCAGATATGATCGTGATGGCTTTACTGCGTCTTTTCTTTGCCTCTTTTGGCCCCTTCAAAGACTTGACAGTCAATTCTTTATCCTTTGACGCACAGTCGCCCAATTTAAAACTAAGGGGCTTTTGCTGAGCAAAATCTTTCCCAAAAGCACCTCATGCTGGGGGCAATTTACAAATTTTTGAATGCATTTTTGGGGGTAAAAAAAAAAGCAACCTTGAACAACCCAAGAAGGGGGGGGACGCGGCATCTACAAGGTGAGGGGAGAAAGGTTTTTATTTAAATTAGGCGCATACTAATTTATTTTTAAAAAGTACTGGGCAACCCCTTTTAATGTACAAATTCAAATAGTTTTATCCCCCAAAGGTAAATTCACACGGGCAGGGTTTTTTTTTAAAAATCCCAAAATTTTTTTCATACAGCTTAGGGGGGGTTCTGGTGACTCAAAGCACTGTGGGAAACCCCTTGGGGCCCTCAAATGGGCCCCAGGGTGCTGTTCAAGAGGGCCCGTTCATAATGATAATGTACTACAAGCAGGGCATTAGAATAAAAAAGAAAAAAAAATTGTTATTACTTCAAAGGATTTAAAACTCTAATAAGCATTTTTAAACTTTTTTTTTACAAACATCACACACAGAAAAAAAACCCCCAAGTTTACCAGTATCCACCCGACTGAATTGCCGAAGAAATTTTTTTAACATTCTATAGTCAAAACTGAAAGGTAAAAAAATAACAAAAAAAAAATTGGGATGTTTCTTTTCTCTTTGTATATTCACAATGCAAAAAAAGTATAGAAATTATTCAGTATTTTCTATAAACCCCCAAATTACGCTAAAAAATACAATTACTTCCCTTCCAAAAAAGTAAATAACAATGCTTCACAGTAAATTCAATAAGTTTCCCAGGAAAGATACAAACTGTTTGAAGTGCAGAGCGGGATGAACAGAAAAATGTAGCAGGCTAATAAGGGGTTAAATAGGGGTAGGGCTAGCAAAATCTGACAAAAAATCTATAACCTGGTTGGAGCACTTGAGGCGGCACGAGACAAAGGGCCCCGGTTCCCTTTTTATAAGAAAAAAATATAAAAGTAGCAATAATAGTGCTGGTGTGAACAGAGCCTGAGCATCACACCTGTCATCCAGTGACATAGAGGAAGTGTGAAATGTAAAGGCCTAGAGCATAGTTGCCAACTTTTGAAAGTGAAAAAGCAGGAGACTCTAGTGGGCGGCGCCCCTAGCGCCCCGCCGCAAAAATTGCTTGGGCAAACCCCCCTGTCTGTATGCCACGCCCCTTTTAAAAAGCCACACCCCCCTCCACCCTAACTGCAAAAACGGGTTTTGGGGGAAAAAAGCCAGGTAGATCCCTTATAGGGCCAGGTAGTAGCCCCCCCCCAACCCCGGTAGGCCCCTTACAGGCTGGAAATGCCCCCCTTTTAGCCCCAAATAGAAAGCCCCCCCCTGTAGCCAGGGAGGGGCCAAATTTTAGCCCCGGTAGATGCCCCCCCTTTTTTTCCAGGTAGGTTCCCCCCCTTTGTTAACCAGGTAAGGGGCCCCCATTGTTACCAGTAATTTCCCCATCTTTTCCAGGAAGGGGGCCCCCATTTTGCCAAGGGGTTTCCCCCATTTGGGTTTCCAGGGGAGTGCCCCCCTTGGTTTCCAGGGGATGCCCCCATTGTTTTTCCAGGTAGGCCCCCATCTTTTAGCCAGGGAGTGCCCCCATCTTTAGCCAGGGATGCCCCCATCTGTTAGCCAGGTATTGCCCCCATTCCCGTTTTGCCCAAAAAGTGCCCCCATCGTTTCCAGGGAGTCCCCCCTCTTTTGCCAGGTAGTGCCCCCATTTTGGGTTTCCAGGGATAACCCCCATTTTTTTCCAGGTAGTGCCCCCATCTGTTAGCCAGGTATCCCCATCTGTTACCAGGTATTCCCCCTCTTTTTCCCCAGGTAGTGCCCCCCTGTTCCCGGGTATGCCCCCTCTGTCCAGGTATGCCCCCACTGTTAGCCAGGTATGCCCCCACTTTAGCCAGTAGATTGCCCCCTTTGTTGCCGGGAAAGTGCCCCCTTTGTTGCAGGTAGTGCCCCCTCTGTTAGCCGGTATCCCCCCTCTGTTAGCCAGTATCCCCCCATCTGTTACCAGATCCCCCCCATCTGTTAGCCAGGATGCCCCCTTTGTTGCCAGGTAGTGCCCCCTTTGTTGCCAGGAGTGCCCCCTTTTGTTGCCAGGTATGCCCCATCTTTTTACCCGGTATGCCCCATTGTTCCGGGTAGTCCCCCATTTTGCCTGATCCCCCCCATTGTTGCCAGGTATTCCCCCTCTTTGCCAGGTAGATGTCCCCTCTGTTGCCAGGTAGTGCCCCCTCTGTTCCCAGGTGATGCCCCTCTTTCCCAGGAAAATTTTCCCCTCTTTTGCCGGGTAGATTTCCCCTCTTTGCCAGGGTGCCCCCTCTTTTGCCAGGTAGTGCCCCCTCTGTTCCATTTTTTTTTTTCCCCCTCTTTGCCGGGTATTGCCCTCCTGTTGCCGGTTTTTGCCCCATGTTACCCCGGGGTAACCCCCAAAAGCAAATAAAAATCAATAATAAAACCACTTATTTTTACCAGGTTCCTGAAAGCGCGCCGCCCCCGACCGATCTCTTCACGGCGCAGGGGGAGTGAAGCACCCCGTCGTCACCCCGCTCAGCCGCGCGCCCTTTCCCCCGCGCCGTTACCTGTATGTACGGCCACAACCGGGCCCGTACATACAGGGAGAGGAGGGGGGGGAGCATCCCCCTGCCTCCTCCCTGCACACGAAAACGCGGGCGGGTGAGCGGCCGCTCGGGGGAGCTTCACCCGCCTGTAGGACGGGGCCCGGGCGCAAAAGCGCCCCGCTACTCTTGCGCCGGGGGTAATTTAAAGGGCCCCCCCGCCTGCAGGCGGCGGGAGAATGCCAAAACCCCCCGGGAGGGGGGGGAGGGACCCCCAAATGCGGGGCCCCCCCCGCCAAAAACGGGAGAGTTGGCATGTATGGTATTACCTGCCGGGACAAGCCCAACATATACAATCCTACAACAGCAACCTGCGTTTTGCAGGAGAGCTAACATTCATACGCACACTACAGCTGTATGAGCAGGAAGCGGTTGTATGTGAACCATTGCTCCAATACCAAATGCTTCCAATCACGGAGGACATCGACCCATACAGGAGCACGCAGGCTACAAACTCCTGTACAGAGCCAGAGCCAAGCAATGTCCAGCAGCTGAAAGTTATCTGCTGGTGTCAATCGCTTCCGCGCTCTCGTGTTTCTTACTATTTGGCCGGAGATGTTACTGAAGTTTATAACACCCAAGTAACGCATTTTTTGGCCCCATTTTGAAACGGTTTTTGGTCTAAAACTCACTTTTGTCCCCCCCGAAACCTGGGGAAAAAAATGTTTTAGACCAAAACCGTTTTTATACATGTGCCCTTAGGTCAATTTTCTGCAGGTTCACAACTTTTTTTTCTTTAGATACCCCATTCACATGAAGCAGAAAAAATCCACTCAGAGTAATAAATGTTCTGCAGATTTTATAATTCATAGTATGTTCATTATTTGTGCAGATTTCATACAGAAAAGCCATTAAGGGAACCCGCCACTTGGTTCATGGTGCCTGAGAGAGACGGTGCGGCTGGTAGAGATGAGTCCGATGTGCAGCTTATTCCATCCCCCTCAGCTTATTGACAGGTCTGCCCCCAACTCCAGTCCTCAGGACCCACGAACAGGTCATATTTTCAGGACTACACAGAATGCACTACAATAATGATATCACCTGTGCAAAGCAAGGAAACCCACAAAACATACCTGTTGGGGGGCGTGAGACTGGGAAATTGGGGGCTTCTGCCCTAAAAACGCCAGCAGGCTGAGGGGCCGGGGGAAGGGGCGCATCGGGGCTCCTCTCTCCCCCCCTAGCTTTCCCGGGGTTTACCCTGAATCATCAGAGTGTCCCAGGCTAGGAGCCACATCCCTGGGAGCAGTAAGCAGCTGACAGGTTCCCTTTTAATGACAAAGGAGATAATCTCCATGTGGACCCACCATGGCTCACCCGAAAGCATACCCCTGTCTTATCCATTGTACACCGCGACTAGTCATCATTGAGGGCCTGGAACTTACCCTCTGTTCAGCCGGGGTCCCCATCCGTTGTGCTCTCTGGTATAGCTCCGAGTCCCCAAAAGTAACGAGCTCTGTATAGTAATCCTTCCTCTGAAAGTATTAAGAAATGGTGGCTTGAAGTACAGGTCAAGAATCATATTGCTGAAAATACTTGGTTTACCATTTCATGTTGGGATTAACCCTGTCACATATTTGTATCTGGGCTTGGGATTTAAATGGGATTATTATTCGCACTAAAAAAGGGGGGGGTTTTCTAAATTTGCAAAATGAACTTTAAAATTTATGTCCTTATTTTTAAAAAAATACTTGAATCTTGACCTGTGCAACGCCTATCCCTGCCGGACCTATCTCACCCACCATGTCTCCCCAATAATGACTCTGAGACTTAGATTGGATGTATTGGCTATCAGCATGCCATAATATTAAACAAAACAATAAACACGACGAAAATATAAAACGAATAGAGTATATCCCCTCTATACTCAATACGACCACTCCTACCACCTTTTCTAAACAGACTTACTAGTTAAACAGCTATGGTGTGCTGAGGGTCCTTGGTGATACCATAACGCCCCGACCAAGCCATGGCTGACCATTCTCCAACAGTAGCTTACCCTCACCATCCACCAAGCCCTATGGCACCAAAACCACCTCAGGTGGGCCTCACCACTGTTTCCCCTGCTTCCCAAGGACTGCACATGCCCTGCGGAGCCACGAAACCCTTCCTAGAAACGTTCTAATTTTTCCATATTAGGATCCAGCCGAAACTGGACTCCCCACCAATATTATCTCATCTGACTCCAAGGACCTCTTATTCTCACGCTCATAAGTCAAAGCGACTCTATGACCTCTTCTTATGATCAGCGCCGCCCCCCACCAGCCCCGCAACGCTCTCTTACACCTTCACCAATACTTAACGACCAAAAATCTAGCCCTACTGCATTCAGGTGAACTCCCATCGTCCCTCCAGAAGTCCACCGTCTCCGGTCTCCAATTCCCTGTGTCCACAACCACCCCCCCGTTCCGTGTAAAAAAAACCGCGCGACAGTCCGATTGACCTTTACCCGCGCCCGGTTAAGCCCCAGGACCGAACCCGCATGGCGCCAAGACCCCCTGCCATACCATGTCGGACCAAACCGTTACAAAACCCCGGTACTGCCTACAAACCGTAACAAATCGTACCAATGTCCCTAATCAATTCCTTATCGGGCGAGTCCCCAAGTCATTCCGCCCCAACATGAAATACCACGACATCCGTGGTCGATCCCACTGGGTCATATATTCCTTGAACAGAGTCCGGTAAAACCTGTTTCCTACACCATTCTCACGCCTAAACGATCCTACCGGAACTTAGTCGCCGAAGTCCCTGCGGGATATTGTTTCTCCAATTTGTTCAGCTTATGTCTTTTTTTTTTTACATTTTTATTGAGTTTTTTTGTGATTTTTATTTACTTTTTTTTTTTAATTTTTGTAATTTTTTTTTTATGTGGTACCCTTTTTTTGGAGATATTTGTGAACATTTTTGTTTTTTTATATTTTGTTTTTTTTTTCTATTTTTTGCTTTGTTTATTTACCCCAACTGAGACCATCTTGCTACGCAAAGCAGCTCGCTGCGCCCCCCAATGCACAAACGAGTGCCAAAGATCCAACCACCCGATGGGAACTCACCTGAAACACAAACACAAGTATATAAGATATCAAACAAAAACACACTAATTGTGACCATCTTAACCCGAACTGAAATTCCTCCACCTACCCTTTTTCTCTTTCAGACCAGGATGCTTGAGCTAGGTGCGGCGGATGTCAAGCCGGAAAACGATCCGACTCCCACCTTGCTTTTCTCCTTACAGTTGTAGAATCCACCCCCAACTAGACCGGCCTCCGTGGCCGCACCGATACGAAAGGATGGTGGGCGAATTGCGTGACGTCCAAATCCAACTGCGACAAACAACGACGGAAAACCGACTGAAATTGAAGCCGAGATAAACGACCCGATCCTCAGCAGAAATAAAGGGCCGGTGCTGTCCAACGCACCTTGCTTCCGTATTGGCCAAACACCGCACGGGGCACATAACCGCCCCCTATGGCACACGACCCAGCTGCACTCTTCTTCCCCTTGCCCCTTTGATCCGTCTTAATTTCCTATCCACATTCCACCCCGTCTTCCTTAAGCTATGCACAACCACGTTGCAGCGCCACAGCTACCCTTTACTAGGAGAAACTAATCCCCACATAAGCAATGCACGGGAAAAGAACGCCAGAAGACGAAGCTACCGAAACAGGCCCTTCTTCCTTCACATACCGTTGAACACACACCACCCAATTATACCGAGCCCAAACGCTCCAGCAACTGAAACTACAACACCGGCTGTCGCCCTCCTCCCTAAATCCTTTAGATGCTCTGTGTGACACAAAAAGACTTCTGACACATCTCTCAATCCCCGTCCTTAGAGCCAAACGCCATCCTCAAAACCACCGGGAAAACCATAGATACCGACCACCCCTCGTTAACTATATGGCCAATAAAGCTAAAGAGTGGCAATCGCCCTCTCTTCATCTGACCCCATCGCCCGAGACCCTCAACCAACGCGCCCACAAAGCCACATGCAGCAGAAATACGAATCCCACGTCCCCCCGTTGTACCGACGACCTGAACAATTGATCCTGCGGCACGGTAACCACGCTCCCACAGTTCCTTGGGGCACTCCACGGCCGATACCGCTGCCTCCGGAGCCAGGGACGAAACCGCTGCCACAGGTGCACGAGAGTAGCGTCAGCCAGATCGTTCGGAACCCTCCGCACTGTGGAACAGCTCACATACACACATGTGTTGCACACCCAGGCAGCTAGAACTTAGCCACCGAAGCAAAGTCGACCACGGGTGGAGAGGAAATGCCGACAAGCGTATTAATGGCCTGTACCACCCACCAAATATCTCAATGGAAACCTGATCCTTCACTATTCCCGCATTCTTTCCCCCCAAGACTTCACCGCAAGTACAATCGGAAAGAGCTCCAGCAGCGCCTAGATTCCTCCACCAAACCCGACTTCACCCACTACTGGCCACACGCTCTGGCACTTCCATTCAACTTGGCTTAGAATTGCTTTCCTCATATCCCAACTTCTCAGTAAATGACGTCAATGTGCCCAGTTGTTACTCACCGCCGCATCCGTAGGATCATTGGAACCGACCATTGTATTGCCCAAAAAGGACTGCCATACTCTATAGGACCTCCTTCAAGTCGACCGTATAACCTATATAATGATGTCGGACTTTCACCCCGGAGTTGTAGCCGCAACCTCGACGAAATAACCCTGCCACCGGGATAATGCGCAAGCAAAATTCAATTTTCCTAACCAAGTGTTTGCAACTCCCTCAATTTGATCTTCTTCAAGGCCAAAGCCCTTTTGACTTCCCCTTTCAACGACTCCAACTTCTCCTCCAGTAACTGTCCTTCCATTGTCTCTGAATCTATCTGAGTCCCCAAAAATTCAGTGTGGTGAAGGGCCCTCCGTCTGTCTGGAGCCTACTGGGACTCCTGCAAAATTACCGCACCCATTGCATGTTAGTCCTACAGCACGACCCGCATAACCCCAGATCCACCGGGCCCAACACTACAAAAAATCACCAAAAATTAGTGGTATGATGGATAAACCTCCAGACACGTCCCTCACCACCCATTCTAAATAATAGAGCTTGAATGTCTCAAAAAATAACAAGAGATTGGCACATCCCATCGAGGTAAACACCTATGTCCGCAAAAAATTCTCCCTCCCAATAACACCCCAACAACCTTTACACTGTCCGCATGAAACGCAACAACCTGAAAGCAGACTCTATGTCAGTCTTAGCCATCAGGACCCCTCCCATATCGCCGAACCCAGTGAACGCCGCATCAAAGACGTGTATACGACCGAGCATCAATGCCGGTCATTATGCCAATCATTAACTTGATACACCTCGGGAAAATCAAGGATGGTTGAATTAAACTAAACTTGTAGTTACCTTCTTAGGAACCTCATACTCCAACGGGAGAGACTATAAAATCCGAACAAGGCAACTCTCGACAAATAACATTATAAAGTGGGGGGGGGGGGGGTGGTAAGGGGGATTAACTAAAAGTACTCTGCCAACCTGCCCAACTGAACCTACTTGCCAGCTTTTCTAAACTACCTCTGGATGTAGCACGAGCAGACCTCAAATTCTTTACGTTAACGGCAACTTCATGCGCCCGGTGGCGGAATCTTAAAAGCAAACGTGAAACCCTCCGCAACAACAATGCAGCCCGCTATATCCGGATACCTATTTAGATAAGGCACCATCGCGGCCACCCTCACCGGAGTCTCCCCCTGCGCAGTACCTGCTCCCTTGTTTCTTACCTCGCCGGAATCATCTTGAATGCTCCATGGATAGTTCGCTACTGCAGACCGAACAGATGTTCATGAAGCGACAACTGCCCACCGAATCTACACTGGCTGTACATTGAACTGCCAAACAGACCCCGTCCTAATTCCCTGTTGGTTCGAGACAACACTTGCACCGCTCCCCCATACTGCCCGGTAACCTCCGGCCCTACCCTGAAAGGAATGCCCAAACCTCGTCGGTGCCATAACCCTGACCCAAGTCCTATATTCCTTACTGGTCCCTCAGGGGGGCGTATGGAAGGGCGACCACCCTATCCGCTGCCGTTAACTGCTCATCGATCGGAGCCATAGCCTAGGCCCCCATACACCCTGTAAGCTTTTCTCCAATTGCCTCCATGTAGCAGAACAACCTGAACAATTTCTATATGAGCTTTTTCCCCAATTACACTGGCCAGAATTGCAAAAGCCTGCAACCATTCTGAAAACTTTTTGGCGTATAAGCCTGCCATCTCTTCTTTTTTCCTCTTCCTCCCTTCTTAGCTATATCCTCTTTTCCCTTTTCTAAATTAAATTTCTCCAGTACTAGGAGGAGAAAATAATCTGACGTACTCGTCCTTGCCAGATCTTATCTCTACTTCCTTCTTCAAGTGTGCTCCCAGACGTGTGCCCTCTAATAACATACATATAACTCACCCCCTCGCCCGTATCATCCATTCGCACACTATCCACCATGTCCAAGTCCGTCTGAACAGACTACCGCGACTTCCCGAAGCTCAGCACAACAGAGCGACTCCCCCTTTTCCATAAGCGGGAGGGGGACTCCCCCACTTGACATCAATCGAATACCCTAAGCCGACATCCAGGCTACTTTTTACATCAGTATATCTAGGTGTGTTTTGTGAGGTGGAAACTGATCGCTACATCTGCTCGTTCCTATGAGTCCTCCGGGAACCGAGCTTATTCCATAATACTCCCTAATACTCCCTGCAACTCCTGCCATTCCTGAACCGGGGACTACGGAATGGGTCCTGGCCTAGAGCCTAACCTTGCCCCAACCCCCCGGTGGATTACAAATCCAGACCATAGAACATGGACTACACCATCTGCACAGGAGCTGTGATCCCGCCAGCCGTGCCAACCGATCCCTGAAGGCGGAAAGTCCAGTCGTCCTCCGATCCGCGCTGCTCCCCCCCGCTCTACTTGCTCCGCATGCGCCTGGGCCCCGCACTAAGCGACCGTTGGACCGCCTCTGCGTCGACGGGTCCCGATGTGCCTCTTTCTGCCTGGACCATCTAGAGCCGCCCATCCTCCTTCTTGAATCCCGGCGCCGACCGACATCCGCGCCTTGCTGTCCATCATCGTCCCCTCCAACAATGACCGCGTGACTCGACTCACTCTCCATCTGCATTTCTGGCGAGCGCCCGACCGATACGCTCGCCAGATATTTCCTACTCGGCCTTGTCACCTGGCTGTCTGCCTCACAACGACAGGGAGCCCTCGGCAACTGCCCTCCTTACAGTTACCTTGGTGTTGGCCGCTGCCGTGCTCGTGCTGTTGGCCCGCCCGTCCTTCTCTGATTCCTCCCAGACCGAGCGGGCTTGCACGAGCCAGCCCGCACGTTCCCCTAAGCCCGAAGGGTCCCTTGAGGGGCTCTGACGGCGCACGCGTGCCCTGTGGGTAACGTCTGGTACTCAGACTCTCGGAGTCTAGTGCGGTGGCCTGGGGAGACCAGAGGCCCCCCAGAAACATCCACCGGTGAGGCAAGGGTAAGGCACTGAACCAACCCCCCAATGCTACCTGCACCTGCTGTTCCAACGCACTCTGTCCGCCTAGCAGCCCTCCTAAGCTGCTCCAAAAGAACATCCAATGACGCCATTATCCCGCTGCAACTAGCACAGATGACTTCACTCATTGTATTGTCTCTCTGGGTCGCCCGATTGGTTCGCGCGTGGCGCGGGCCGTCGGTTATTATATCCTCTCGTCTTCTCTCCCTCACCGTCGCTTTCACCCGTCTGCATCTGTTCACGCACCGCGCGCTGCCTGAACTTTCCCTTCTGCAGGAGCCTGGCGCGCGGGTCATGTGGGGCCTACCTCCCAGGGCTGTGCCCACGACCGGCCCCTGGCTCGTTTCCTACTCGGCAACAGTCCCTTATTTGGCCTAACAATAGCGAACTTGACTCGTTATAGCCCTAACTTATGAAATGCATACCACATTAATAGGAGGTTTTTTTTGTTTTTGTTTTTTTTTTTTTTATCATGTTCTACATGTTAGCAGATTAATTAGTACTATTACCAGAATACAGTTGCTGTTCTGATTTTGTTTACGATTCAGAGTTCGAGCAGTTCTTATCTGCACATGGGTTACCACCCACCTTTCTCTGTTCTTGATCAGGATGATGCCTCACTCTCTGTTGTGTCCAATTGAAGCACAGAAGCGTTTTATAACTGACAACTTAAAACTCCTTGGAGCTCTGTAGCCTTGTGTCCCTGATGTTAAAAAACCCTTCCATCACCAATGTCCCTCTAACAGGCTCAGCATTAAATGCACAGCTGAAATGTCAGTCACAGTTGTAAACCGCCCCACCGCCTGATGCTGGCTGTGAAAGCTATGTTTGGCTTCTGTGAAACAACATGGTGAGAACACCCCTTTAAGCTCACTCTTCAGACTGAATCCCCTAGGGGTCGAAATACACGGAGCAGTGTCATGGCGCAGTCACCTTGTGGGTGTGATGTGGCCTTAGATTTGCTGAAGCACCCTGAAGCTTAAAGGGTTGTCTCGCACAATGATTGGTTTTAATAAAAGATACTTTAAAAAACAAGCAGCTTTGCAATATATGTTCATTACAATGTCCTTACTTGATTTTGAGCTAGCCGTGTAGTAGGAGTGCATCAGCTTCTCAATTCTCTATAGCACCGACCTGAAGACCTTATCTTACTGGCTGTCAGGTCCTGAATGACTCATCACCTTTGAAGACAGGTCTGAGCAGAGAGCCCCTCCCACACAGAATGCTTCTGTAGTGGGAAGAGGGGGAGGAGGACCTGGGCGTCTGTGTCCGTGCTGCCTGGATTAACCCTGTGTGTGCCTGCTTCCTCTGCTCTCTACACATATTGAGCAAGATGAGTGCTGATCAATAGATGTTACCAGCAGTGACCCTGTGTGTTACTAATAATCAATTAGTATGTATGTGAGCTGTACTAAAATAATACTATATCAGATCAGGGAGGCTTGTTGAACAGTTCATGCTGTGCTGTACTAGGGACACAATTTTGAGTAAACACTTTGCAGCTTCCCAGTGTCTGTTCTGAGAGGTTTGGTTTGTATGTTGCAGGAGATGTGGAGATATGGAAGCTAAGCAGAGGTATAGGAACACTTGCAAATCCCCTCTTGTTCTGCTAATTATCAGAATCATAGCCTCTCTAGGCCAGGCACACACAGGGTTAACTCTGCATCAATCCCCCTTCCCCCCCCATGCTGTATAGAAGTTACAGATGAAGAGCTGCCCGGGTGCTTTAGGGAGGGGGGAAGAGGAGGAGAAGAGGGCAGACAAGCATAGCACACCTCTCAATTCAACTCCACCACAGACAGAGGCTGAAAGCTATTAATGAGACAACTCCTTTAAAAGCGTTCTGCAAGTGAACACCCGCAAAACACACAGCAGTAATTGAGCCTTGAACTTGGATCTGTGTTTTTCTGTGTTTCCACTTGCAAATCCTTTGTGAGCCCACTATTAGATGAATTGTAAATCCCTGCTGCGGATGCCATAGCGGGTTCTTGGCTCACTACCGTGAGCCGAATATTCTACCTCCCGTCAGGCACTATTACGACCTCAGATAACATTTGCCTAAAATAATAACATAACTCTGAGTTTATTCCTGGACAGTAATAGAAATAGCTAGGATTTTTTTTAATGCTTCCATAGAAAATATTTAAGATTAATGGACATATTTCTAGTTGTTGGTAAGAACACCAGCTTTATCATGACTTGTATTAGGGTTATTTTGGGATCCACTATGCGACCCTGCTCATCTCTGAAGGTTGGTTTGGAGGGGGGGGGTGGTCGAGATAACGCTTGGCTGCCTATGATGTATGCCAGTGTGCTCTATGCTCCACATTATATTTGATACTGTACTGCTTCTTCCTTCCAAGGCAGGTTGTTCCTTTAGATTGGCTAATGGAAGTCTTCTTCTACGATTCCTTTCTACATTTCTTCGATTGTTTTGCCTAGTGGATATTCTTCATCAAGAGTTTTCCGGAGCACAGAAATAAGGGACCTTGAGGTGCTCAGTTAACATTCTTATGTGTATGACCCACAGACCTTCAATAAAAAAGAAACAACACGATGACATCCTGAAAACACAACGCTTCATCACTTCAAGTTCATCACACTACATTCCCTGCAGTTCAGCCTCCTGTCTGCACTGAATTGTAGACACAAACCTCCACTTATAATTTAACTCTTCTATGTGTGATATCCATCTGGGAGAAACAGCTGTGGTAAACCTGTGGCATTACCACAATTAAATCTGCATTGCAGCAAATGCACATAAATATAGAACGGATTAGTTTTCTCAGTTGCTTTTAAGTCTGGAATAAGTCAGATGTAAAAGAAAAAAATAGATGTCTATAATCCTGCGATTTGGTACTTTTTAACTGTGGGACAGCACATCTCTGCATTAAAATCCACAAGTTAATTCCTCATTAAGCGTAAATGTGAAAAATCCTCAACATTAATAGACTTGCTGCATTTCCAGAGGTGGTCTACAATAAGTCTATGTGGCGATAAGTAATTGTGTTGAATAACTATAGTATTGATAAAATTAAAACGATTATCAATAAAGATTTAATGATAAAAAAAACCATTTGACATTCTGCAGATTTAAAATGCAGCATCCGTGCATACGACCTATACGGTGTGGCTATTAGTGCAGGGGATACTTTCACCTGGCATTATAGGAGTGAAATGGTCCCATCACATGTGTCTGCTACTGTAAATCATTGCAGATGTTGTCCAGTGGACATTCTGATCAGATTCCAATTGTGGCTATACCCCCTGAAACTTAAGCAAGCAACCCTAATCTGCTATGGGCACAGTAATGCATAGTGCCCTGCCTGGGCGCTACACGCACAGGTTATTCCTTCCTTCTTATACTGCCCGCTGAATATGAGCAATGGGGGTGTAGAGACCATAAGTTAAATAGATGCAAGGAGGACTGACCGATTTATTGACAGCAGCAATTACATCATCAACCATTCTGGACTGTTCGGCCACTGTCAATGTTTACGAGCCACGTCTGGCAGAATCCTTCGGGGAAGCTCAAGATGAGATGTCCCCACCGCATACCGGCGAGGACAATGGAGATCACTATAAAGTAAAAAGTTGCCCTATCCTGCATTAATATTCTCAGACCATGCAAAGTGTGATCATAAATGAGTGCCACCTGTCACTATAGTGTTTATGGCCCCTCCGGTATTGTGAGGGACAGAACAAGTTAGAGTCCAACCTGGCCTGTTCCCGAGCGTCTGTGTCCCTATTCTGTAAATGCCTTTATAGTTTTCGTGTATTTAATGCTCAAATCTGTGCAGTTTTCAGCCAGAATCGTCATTCGAAGAGTCCTTCAAAGAGTCCAGTTTTTGTTCAAAACCCGCCAAATCCGGGAGTGCTAGCCCGCCCACGGCTGGTGTAGCCCGCCCACTCAACAGATAAACCAATTAACTAGCTATCCGTGTTTGGTAGGGCTGAGGCTAACGACCTACACATGAATAAGCTTTGAGGGGGTAAAATGCTCTAAAAAACGTGTATGCATTTAACAGAAATAAGTATACAGCCCGGGAACGCAGCAGGTCTGACACTAGCGTTGAATCGTGCCCTCCATCTAGGGGGATATGCAGCTGATGGGACAGGTTTGTCGCTTTAAAGTAATACTGTTGGTAAATAGAGCAAACAAGGTCCACATATGGACTAAATGCACAGGTCATCTCCATAGGTCTCCCGGGCCTGGCTATCAGTACCTATATTCCACAATAGAACTGACAGATGCCCCAGCAGTGGTGTAAAACATGTGTGGACCGGCCGCCGTAATTTTGAAGGACAAGTATTTCAGTGAAGAGTCTGTGGAAAAGCCCAGTGATGAGTTTCCTCAAATAACAAGTTTTGGTACTTCTATGAGTGAACAGCCCTATACTTAAAAGGAGATATCGCTGCTATCAGCCTATCCACTGAAGCCCCTCTCGGGCCCTTCCGACCTCGCACCCACTGCAGCAGCTCAATAGGATGAAAGTGGGGAACGATGAGCAGTGTGATGCTGCGTCTAGTCACTTACGGTCTGTGCTCAGGGCTGTAAGGCGGGTTGGACACCAGACATTTGAAACTGGGAGAGCGCGAGACACGATTATCAGTAACATTAAGGGCATCAAGCTTGAAACGAACATTCCTAGGCGATTCCCTGCACAAGACAATGACGGAGTTTCACAGTTTTAGGATATAAAACTTGACATATCTTGATTTTGTACACGGGACGAGTGACAGCCCCATGCGACAAAGTCCCATTGAAGCACCTGACTCCACTCTCCCATGCAGAAAGGTGCGTATTAAACTGCCTTTATAGGGACATCAGATGCATAAGTAAGCTCGACATCCCCTGCCATACGGGGCTAACAGTACTGTGAAATGCAGGATTAGTGGGGTAGAGAACGCTTTGCTATGTGAGTGCAAATAATGAATAACACTTTTCAGTGGGTCCTTGTTGTTGGATAATGGAATCACAACCTGATGTAGAATCTGGAATTAACCGCCTTTTAGCGCTACAGTTTCTGGTCGCATCATTATTTCTGCAATGGCTGTTTTGGGTTTACAAAGAACAAAAAATTAAAAAGTTGGTTTTCCCCCACCCAAAAAAAAAGTTGTGACATAGACATATGAATTGTGGGGACCTAACTGGAACCTTAAAAAGGGTGTAGTATTGAGATTTGTCACTGTCTCCTTTTGCCAGTTATGTTAGTTTTGCAAACTGCTGGTCCACAACTCTGCAGGGGTAATTTTTGTAAGAGCATTGAGTCCCCGAGAATTGCAGTCCTACCATTTAATAAATGTGAATGGTGTATTCCTATTGTTGATATGGCTACTCCCTTTAGGCCCGGTTCACACGGCTTAATGCTGCCGGGGGGTAATTGCGGGGACGAATTTCGCCCCGCAATTAACTGGCCGGGCCCCATAGTACTGTCAGTTATCGTACGGCTGCGTACGCGCCGTGTAAATAGTGTCATGTCACTGGTTCCACCCCGCCCTTGCGGATTTGCCGAGCCGTTGAGGAGAGACGGAATCCATAGTGTTCTCGATGAGAACTGTGGATTACCAAGTTACTCGGACGGTTTGGAGCCGACAGCAGCGAATAATACGGCTGCAGAATTGGCTTCTCAATCTGCGTCCAAATAAGCCTGTGTGAACGAGGCCTAATGAGAAAACATTATATAGCCAGGATCACATTTTTGTTTATAGTATATTGTAGAGTTCTAGCAGAATCTGCACTGAAACAGCGTCATGTTGAATATATCTTCAAGCAGCCCATTCACAACAGAGCACAAAATCCACAGCGGGATTCTAGACCATCTGTCTATTTCAATCAAACCCCGTCTGGTGTGAACTGCAACTGAATTCACTCAATGTAATGTCACTAGTAACGTGCATTTCGGGTGGGTTTTACTCTGTGCGTGAAACTCGGCTTCTATTCCCTTTATAGATCAACTAGAGAACAAAAATGATAAACCAAGACCTCTCTAAACCTGCTGCTAGGCAATCTAGCCACACGGAGTCGCTGTCGCTGGCATCTATTTGGCAGAGTCGCCTTCTGCTTGCAATCTAGTTGCAGAGTCGCCTGCTGTCTTGCATCTAGTTGCAGAGTCCTCCTGCTGCTTGCATCTAGTTGCAGAGTCGCCTGCTGCTTTGCATCAGGTTGCAGAGTCCTCGCGCTGCTTGGCATCTAGTTGCAGAGTCGCCTGCTGCTTGCATCGTAGTTTTGCAGAGTCGCCCTGCTTTCTTGCATCTATTTTGCAGAGTCCGCCTGTGCTTGCATCTAGATTGCAGAGTCGCCTGCAGCTTGTATCTAGCCGTTGAGTCGCCTGCCGCTGGCATCTAGTTGCATAGTGCCTGCTGCTGGCATCTAGTTGCATAGCTGCCTGCTGCTTTCGATCTATTGGCAGATTCGCCTGCGCTTGCATCTAGTTTGCATGTTGCCGTGCTGCATGGCATACTAGATGCATAGTGTGCCTGCTGTGGCATCTAGTTGCATATGCTTCATTGCTGCAAGCATCTAGTTGCAGAGTCGCCTGCTGCTTGCATCTAGTTGCATAGTGGCCTGCTGCTTGCATATAGTAGCATAGCCGCCAGCTGCTGGCATCTAGTTGCATAGCTGCCTGCTGCTTGCATCTAGTTGCATAGCTGCCAGCTGCTAGCATCTAGTTGCAGAGTCGCCTGCTGCTTGCATCTAGTTGCAGAGTCGCCTGCTGCTTGCATCTAGTTGCAGAGTCGCCTGCTGCTTGCATCTAGTTGCAGAGTCGCCTGCTGCTTGCATCTAGTTGCAGAGTCGCCTGCTGCTTGCATCTAGTTGCAGAGTCGCCTGCTGCTTGCATCTAGTTGCAGAGTCGCCTGCTGCTTGCATCTAGTTGCAGAGTCGCCTGCTGCTTGCATCTAGTTGCAGAGTCGCCTGCTGCTTGCATCTAGTTGCAGAGTCGCCTGCTGCTTGCATCTAGTTGCAGAGTCGCCTGCTGCTTGCATCTAGTTGCAGAGTCGCCTGCTGTTGGGATCTAGTTGCAGAGTCGCCTGCTGCTGGCATCTAGTTGCAGAGTCGCCTGCGGCTGGCATCTAGATGCAGAGTCGCCTGCTGCGAGCATCTAGTTGCAGAGTCGCCTGCTGCGAGCATCTAGTTGCAGAGTCGCCTGCTGCGAGCATCTAGTTGCAGAGTCGCCTGCTGCGAGCATCTAGTTGCAGAGTCGCCTGCTGCGAGCATCTAGTTGCAGAGTCGCCTGCTGCGAGCATCTAGTTGCAGAGTCGCCTGCTGCGAGCATCTAGGTGCAGAGTCGCCTGCTGCGAGCATCTAGTTGCAGAGTCGCCTGCTGCGAGCATCTAGTTGCAGAGTCGCCTGCTGCGAGCATCTAGTTGCAGAGTCGCCTGCTGCGAGCATCTAGTTGCAGAGTCGCCTGCTGCGAGCATCTAGTTGCAGAGTCGCCTGCTGCGTGCATCTAGTTGCATAGTTGCCTGCTGCGTGCATCTAGTTGCATAGCTGCCTGCTGCGTGCATCTAGTTGCAGAGTCGCCTGCTGCGTGCATCTAGTTGCAGAGTCGCCTGCTGCGTGCATCTAGTTGCAGAGTCGCCTGCTGCGTGCATCTAGTTGCAGAGTCGCCTGCTGCGTGCATCTAGCTGCAGAGTCGCCTGCTGCGTGCATCTAGCTGCAGAGTCGCCTGCTGCGTGCATCTAGCTGCAGAGTCGCCTGCTGCGTGCATCTAGCTGCAGAGTCGCCTGCTGCGTGCATCTAGCTGCAGAGTCGCCTGCTGCGTGCATCTAGCTGCAGAGTCGCCTGCTGCGTGCATCTAGCTGCAGAGTCGCCTGCTGCGTGCATCTAGCTGCAGAGTCGCCTGCTGCGTGCATCTAGCTGCAGAGTCGCCAGCCGCGAGCATCCAGCTGCAGAGTCGCCTGCTGCGAGCATCTAGCTGCAGAGTCGCCTGCTGCGAGCATCTAGCTGCAGAGCCGCCTGCTGCGAGCATCTAGCTGCAGAGTCGCCTGCTGCGAGCCACCCCCCAATGCTACCTGCACCTGCTGTTCCAACCACTCCTGTCGCCAGCAGCCCTCCTAAGCTGCTCCAAAAGAACATCCAATGACGCCATTATCCCGCTGCACAGCACAGAGACTCACTCAGATTGTCTCTCTGCGCCGGATTGTTCCCGCGTGGCGCGGGGCGGCGGTTATATATCCCCGCCCTCCCCCACCGCGCGTCACCCGGCGCACGTCACGCACCGCACGCTGCCAACTTTCCCTTCTGCCAGGAGCCGGCGCGCCGGGTCATGTGGGGCCTACCTCCAGGGCTGTGCCCCACGTCCGGCCCCGCTCTTTCCCTACTCGCAGACAGTCCCCTTATTTGGCCTAACAATAGCGAACTTGACTCGTTATAGCCCTAACTTAAGAATATGCTTACCACATTATATTTATCTTTGTCTACATGTTAGCAGATAATTAGACTATTACCAAATACATTGCTGTTCTGATTTTGGTTACGTTCAGAGTTCGAGCAGTTCTTATCTGCACATGGTTACCACCCACCTTTCTCTGTTCTGATCAGGATGATGGCATCACTCTCTGTTGTGTCCAATTTGAAGCACAGAAGCGTGTTTATAACTGACAAACTTTAACTCCTTGGAGCTCTGTAGCCTTGTGCCCTGATGTTAAATCCCTTCCATCACCAATGTCCCTCTAACAGGCTCAGCAGTAATAGCACAGCTGAAATGTCAGTCACTGTTGTAGAACCGCCCACCGCCTGAAGCTGGCTGTGAAGAGCAGGCTCTGTGAAACAACATGGTGAGAACACCCCTTTAAGCTCACTCTTCAGACTGAATCCCCCTAGGGGTCGAAATACACGGAGCAGTGTCATGCGCAGTCACCTTGTGGCTGTGATGTGGCCAAGAATTGCTGAAGCACCCTGAAGCTTAAAGGGGTTGTCTCGCTACAATGATTGGGTTTTAATTAAAAGATCTTTAAAAAACAAGCAGCTTTGCAATATATGTTCATTACAAATGTCCTACTGATTTTGAGCTAGCCCTGTTAGTAGGAGTGCATCAGCTTCTCAATTCTCTATAGCAGCCGACCTGTTGATCCTTATCTTACTGGCTGTCAGGTCTGAATGACTCATCACCTTTGAAGACAGGTCTGAGCAGAGAGCCCCTCCCACACAGAATGCTTCTGTAGTGGAGAGCGGGGGAGGGAGGTCTCAGGCGACCGTGGCCGCGCTGCCTGGATTAACCCTGTGTGTGCCTGCTTCCTCCTGCTCTCTACACAGATTGAGCAGAGATGAGGCTGATCAATAGATGTGACAGCAGTGACCCTGTGTGTTACTATAATCATGATATGTCTGTGGAGCTGTAACTATAATAATACTATACAGATCAGGGAGGCTTGTGAACAGTTCATGCTGTGCTGTACTAGGGACACATCCTGAGTAACACTTTGCAGCTTCCCTGTGTCTGTTCTGAGAGGGTTTGTTTGTTGTTGCTGGAGATGTGGAGATATGTAAGCTAAGCAGAGGGTATAGGAACACTTGCATCCCCTCTGTTCTGCTATTAGCAATCATAGACCTCTCTAGGCAGGCACACACAGGGTTAACTCTGGCAGCAATCCCCCTTCCCCCCCCTGCTGTATAGAAGTTACAGAGGAGAGCTGCCCGTGTGCTTAGGGGAGGGGGGAAGAGGGAGGAGAAGAGGCAGACAAGCTAGCACACCCCTCAATTCAACTCCCAGCCACAGACAGAGGCTGAAAGCTATTAATGAGACAACTCCTTTAATTAGCGTTCTGCAAGTGAACACCCGCAAAACACACAGCCAGTAATGAGCCGTGAACGTTGATCGGTTTTTCTGGTGTTCACTTGCAAATCCTTGTGACCTCTTATTGAGATAATTGGAAATCCCTGCTGCGGGATGCCATAGCGGGTTCTTGGCTGCACTGACCGTGAGCCGTATATTCTTACCCCTAGGCCCTATTACGCCTCAGTAACATTTGCTAAAAAAAACAAACCTGTTTTCTGGACAGTAATAGAAATAGGCAGGATTTTTTTAATTCTTCCATTAGAAGAATTTTAAGATTAATGGACATATTTCTATTTGTTGTAGAACACCAGCTTTATCATGACTGGTATTATGGTTATTTTGAGGATCCACTATGAGACCCTGCTCATCTCTGAAGGTAAAGTTTGGAGTGGTCCAGATAACCTTGCTGCCTATGAGGATCCAGTCTCTATGCTCCACCTTATATTGATACTGTACTGCTTCTCCTTCCAGCAGTTGTTCCTTAGATTGGCTATGAAGTCTTCTTCTACGCTCCTTTCTACATTTCTTCGATTGTTGCCAGTATATTCTTCATCGAAGTTTTCCGACACAAAATATGGGACCTTGAGGTGCTCAGTTAACTTCTTATGTATATGACCCACAGACCTGCATAAAAAAGAAACAACACATTGACATCCTTGAAAACACAACGCGTCATCACTGCACTGTTCATCACACTACTTCCCTGCAGTTCAGCCTCCTGTCTGCTTCTGATTAGACACTACCTCCACTTATAGATTTTACTCTTCTATGGTATATCCACATGGGAGAGAACTGCTGTGAAATCCTGTGGCATTACCACAATTAAATCTGCAGCAGCAAATTCACATAAATTTGTACGGATTTGTTCTCGTGGCTTTTTAGTCTGGAATATGTCAATGTAAAAGAAAAAAATAGATGTCTATAATCTGCATTTGTAGATTTGACGGTGGATCTGCAGCATCTCTGCATTAAAATCCACAATGAGTTCCTCATTAACGTAAATGTGAAAAATCAGCAACATTAATTGACTTGCTGCATTTCCAGTGGTGGGCTACAGTAAGTCTAGTGGCAATAAGAATGTGTTGAATAACTATGATAGTTAAAATGTAAACATTTTCAATAAAAATGTAATGGACAAAAAAAAAAAAATTGACTTGCTGCAGATTTTAAATGCACACCGCATACCCTATTACGTGTGGCTATTGTGCAGACTTCTCCTGCAGTATATGGATGAAATGGTCATCACATTGCTGCTACTGTAATCATTGCAGATTTGTCATGTGGACATTCTGAGCAGATCCAAGTGTGGCTATACCCCTAAACTATGCTAGCAACCCTATGCTGCCTATGCACAGTAATACATGTGCCTGCTGAGCGCACACCACAGTTATCCTTCCTTCTATACTCCCCTGCATGAGCTAAGAGACCATAAGTATATAGTCAAGGAGGACGACCGTGTGTGACAGCAGCTGTGTAATCATCAACCATTATAGACTGTTCCCACTGCATTTTACACCACGTCTGCAGTATCCGTCGGGGAACCATGAAGAGATGTCCCCAACCCATACCGCGACCAATGGAGATCACTAGTGTAAATGTAGTCCTATCCCTGCAGTAGTAGTCTACCATGCTTTTGTGTCTTAAAGAGAACCTGTCACATAGGTTATGCCCCCTTTGCTGAGGACAGAACAAGGTAGTGTCAGACCTGCTGTTCCCAGCGCTGTGTCCCTTATTCTGTAAGATGCTGTAGTTTTCGTGTATTTAATGCTCAAATCTGCAGTTTTCAGCCAGAAGAGTCATTCGAAGAGTCCTTCAAAGAGTCAGTTTTTTTCAAACCCGGCCAATCGGAGGCTAGCCCCGCCCACCTGGGGTTAGCCCTGCCCACCTCAACTGATAAACCTATTACTAGGCTAGCCTTTGGTGGGCGAGGCTAACACCTACTCATGAATAAGATTTGAGGGGTAAATGCTCTAAAACTGTTGCATTTTACAGAATAAGGGATACAGCACTGGGAACAGCAGGTCTGACACTAGCTTGTGCTGCCCTCAGCAAGGGGGATATCAGCTATGGGACAGGTTTCCTTTAAAGTATATACTGTTGGTAAATAGAGCAAACATGGTCCACATAGGACTTTTTGCTCTGGTGATCTCCATAGGCTCCCGCCGGCTATCTGTACCTATATTCCACAATAAACTGACAGATGCCACAGAAGTGGTGTAAAACTGTGTGACTGGCCCCTAACTGTGACAAGTATTTCTGTGAAAAAGCCCATGTGATTTTCTCATAACACAAGGTTTTGGTACTTCTATGAGTGACAGCCCTATACTAAAAGGATAGCCTGCTATCACCTATCCACTGAAGGCCCCTCTCCTTCATCCTTCGCCCACTGCACAGCCCATATAGGATGTAAGTGGGGAACGATGAGCAGTGTGATGCAGCGGCTGTACTTACGGTCTGTGGCTCAGGCTGTAAGGCGGGTTGGACACCATCATTTGACTTAGCGCAGACACGATTATCAGGATCAGGATGGGCATCAACTGAACGAACATTCCTAGGCTCCCCTGCACAAGACAATGACGGGTTCACAGTTTAGGATATAAAACTGGACATTCTGGATTGTACACACAGTGACTATCACATGGGGAAAAGCATTGACCGCACCTGACTCCATCTCTCCTGGCAGAAGGTGCGTATAATGCTTTATAGGACATCAATGCAGTAAGGTGCTCACAGGCCCCTGCCATACGGGGCACAGTACTGGAAAGCAGGTTTAGTGGGTTAGAGACGCTGCTATGTGAGTGCATAGAACAACACTTCTGTGTCCTGTGGTTGGATAATGGAATCGCAAGCGACGTAGAATCTGGAATTAACGCATTTCAGCGCTACAGTTTCTGGTCCATCATTATTTCTGCTAATACTTTGGGTTTTAAAAGATCAAAAAATTAAAATTGGTTTCCCCCTCCCAAAAAGTGGTGACTACGATATGAATTGTGGGGACTAACTGGAACCTTAAAAAGGGGTAGTATTGATTTGTCACTGTCTCCTTTTGCCGTCTTGTTATTTTGCACTGCTGGTGCCACAACTCTGCAGGGGTAATTTTGTAAGAGCATTGTGGCCCCAGGATTGGCAGTCCTACCATTTATAAAGTGTTGGTGTATTCTAGTGATATGCACTCCCTTTAGGCCCGGTTCACACGGCTTATTGCTGCCGTAATTGCGGGGACGAATTTCGCCCCGCAATTACGCCGGGCCCATAGACTGTCATTATCTACGGCGCGTACGCGCCGTAAATAGTGTGCATGTCACTTTCTCCCCGCCCGGCGGATTTGCCGAGCGGCGAGGAGAGACGGAATCCATAGTTCTCTATGAGAACTGTGGATTACCGTAGTTACTCGGACGGTTTGGAGCCGTACTGCAGCGCAAATACGGCGCGCAGTATGGCTCCAATCTGCGTCCAAATAAGCCGTGTGAACGAGGCCTAATGAGAAAACATTATATAGCCAGGATCATGTTGCGTAGTTGTAGAGTTCTAGCAGAATCTGCACTGAAACAGCGCATGTGACTAGAGCTTTAACAGCCATTCACACACAGAGCACAAAATCCACAGCGGATTCTAACCATCTGTCTATTTTCAAACCCCGTCTGGGGTGAACTGCAACTGATTTCACTCAATGTAAGTCCACATGTAACGTGCATTTCGCATGGTTTACTCTGTGCGTGAACTCGGCTTCTATTCCCTTTTAGATCAGACTAGAGAACAAAAATGATAAACCAAGACCTCTCTAAAGCTGCTGCTTGCATCTAGCCGCAGAGTCGCCCGCCGCCGGCATCTAGCCGCAGAGTCGCCTGCCGCCGGCATCTAGCTGCAGAGTCGCCTGCCGCTGGCATCTAGCTGCAGAGTCGCCTGCTGCTTGCATCTAGTTGCAGAGTCGCCTGCTGCTTGCATCTAGTTGCAGAGTCGCCTGCTGCTTGCATCTAGTTGCAGAGTCGCCTGCTGCTTGCATCTAGTTGCAGAGTCGCCTGCTGCTTGCATCTAGTTGCAGAGTCGCCTGCTGCTTGTATCTAGCCGTGGAGTCGCCTGCCGCTGGCATCTAGTTGCATAGTTGCCTGCTGCTGGCATCTAGTTGCATAGCTGCCTGCTGCTTGCATCTAGTTGCAGAGTCGCCTGCTGCTTGCATCTAGTTGCATAGTGCCAGCTGCTGGATCTAGTTGCATAGTGGCCTGCTTTCTGGCATCTAGTTGCATAGCTTACTGCTGCTTGCATTAGTTGAATAGCTGCCTGCTGCTGCAAACTAGTTGCATAGTGCCTGCTGCTTGCATCTAGTTGCATAGCGCCCGCTGCTGGCATCTAGTTGCATAGCTGCCTGCTGCTTGCATCTAGTTGGGATAGCTGCCTGCTGCTTGGCTTCTAGTTGCAGAGTCGCCTGTGCTTGCAAACTTAGTTTGCAGAGGGCGCCTGCTGCTTGCATCTAGTTGCAGAGTCGCCTGCTGCTTGCATCTAGTTGCAGAGTCGCCTGCTGCTTTGCATCTAGTTGCAGAGTCGCCTGCTGCTTGCATCTAGTTGCAGAGTCGCCTGCTGCTTGCATCTAGTTGCAGAGTCGCCTGCTGCTTGCATCTAGTTGCAGAGTCGCCTGCTGCTGGCATCTAGTTGCAGAGTCGCCCGCTGCTTGCATCTAGTTGCAGAGTCGCCTGCTGCTTGCATCTAGTTGCAGAGTCGCCTGCTTTCTTTCATCTGTTGCAGAGTCGCCTGCTGCTTGCATCTAGTTGCAGAGTCGCTGGGTGTCTTGCATCTAGTTTCAGAGTCACTGCTGCTTGCAATTTTAGTTGCAGAGTCGCCTGCTGCTTGCATCTAGTTGCAGAGTCGCCTGCTGCTTCATTAGTTTGCAGAGTCGCCTGCTGCTTGCATCTAAATTGCAGAGTGCCTGCTGCTTGCATCTGTTGCAGAGTTCGCCTGCTTTCTTGCATCTAGTTGCAGAGTCGCCTGCTGCTTGCATCTAGTTGCAGAGTCGCCTGCTGCGAGCATCTAGTTGCAGAGTCCCCCTGCTGCGAGCATCTAGTTTTCAGAGTCGCCTGCTGCGAGCATCTAGTTGCAGAGTCGCCTGCTGCGAGGGATTCTAGTTGCAGAGTCGCCTGCTGCGAGCATCTAGTTGCAGAGTCGCCTCTCGAGGGATTAGTTGGGAGAGTCGCCTGCTGCGGCATCTAGTTGCAGAGTCGCCTGCTGCGAGCATCTAGTTGCAGAGTCGCCTGCTGCGAGCAAACTAGTTTTAAAAGGGCGCCTGCTGCGAGCATTAGTTGCAGAGTCGCCGGGTGCGAGATCAGTTGCAGAGTCGCCTGCTGCGTGCATCTAGTTGCATAGTTGCCTGCTGCTGGCATCTAGTTGCATAGCTGCCTGCTGCTTGCATCTAGTTGCAGAGTCGCCTGCTGCTTGCATCTAGTTGCATAGTTGCCTGCTGCTTGCATCTAGTTGCATAGTGGCCTGCTGCTGGCATCTAGTTGCATAGCTTACTGCTGCTTGCATCTAGTTGCATAGCTGCCTGCTGCTTGCATCTAGTTGCATAGCTGCCTGCTGCTTGCATCTAGGGTTTCATAGCTGCCTGCTGCGTGCATCTAGCTGCAGAGTGCCTGCTGCGGCATCTAGCTGCAGAGTCGCCTGCTGCGTGCATCTAGTGCAGAGTCGCCTGCTGCGAGCATCTAGCTGCAAATTTGCCTGCTGCGAGCATCTAGCTGCAGAGTCGCTGCTGCGAGCATCTAGCTGCAGAGCCCCCTGCTGCGAGCATCTAGCTGCAGAGCCGCCTGCTGCGAGCATCTAGCTGCAGAGCCGCCTGTGCGAGCATCTAGCTGCAGAGTCGCCTGCTGCGAGCATTAGCTGCAGAGTCGCCTGTGCGAGCATCTTGCTGCAGAGTCGCCTGCTGCGAGCATCTGCTGCAGAGTTGCATGTGCTTGCAGCCAGCTGCAGAGTCGCCTGCTGCTTGCAGCCGCTGCAGAGTCGCCTGCTGCTTGCAGCCAGCTGCAGAGTCGCCTGCTGCTTGCAGCCAGCTGCAGAGTCGCCTGCTGCTTGCATCCAGCTGCAGAGTCGCCTGCTGCGAGCAGCCTGCTGCAGAGTCGCCTGCTGCTAGCAGCCAGCTGCAGAGTCGCCTGCTGCGAGCAGCCAGCTGCAGAGTCGCCTGCTGCGAGCAGCCAGCTGCAGAGTCCACACTGCCCCTATGCCCCGGGAACCGCGCCATAAACTCCCTAATACTCCCTGCCAACTCTGCCATTCCTAAAACCGGGGGACTACGGAATGGGTCCTGGCCTAGACCTAACCTTGCCCCATCTCCCGGTGGATACAAAACAGACTAGAACATGACTCACAAGGCTGCACAGGAGCTGTGATCCCGCCAGCCGTGCCGACCGATCCCTGAAGCGAAGTCCA
This sequence comes from Phyllomedusa bahiana, assembly GCA_025379985.1. NCBI lineage: Eukaryota > Metazoa > Chordata > Amphibia > Anura > Hylidae > Phyllomedusa > Phyllomedusa bahiana. The sequence continues at coordinate 35,336 of JAODAL010040857.1, forward strand.
GTCGCCCCGATCCGCGCTGCTCCCCGCTTACTGCCCCGCTTGCGCTGGCCCCGCACTAAGCGGCCGTTGCCCGCATCGCGATGACGGGTCCCCGATGTGTCTCTTCTGCCTGGATCCATCTAGAGCCGCCCATCCTCTTCTTGATCCCGGCGCCGGACCGACATCCGCGCCGCTGTCCTTTATCGTTCCCTCCAACCAAAAACCGCCTGACGACCACTCCATCTGCGATTTCTGGCGAGCGGCCCGCCCGGAACCTCCCCAGAACCACTCGCCGTCACCTGCGTCTCCACGTCGACAGGAGCCGGAAAAACTGCCCCACAGTACCTTTGTTGGCCGCTGCCGTGCTCGCTGGGCCCCGCCGCCTTCCTTTGATTCCTCCCAGACCGTGGCGGGGCTTGCACGAGCCACCGCACGTTCCCTAGGCCCGAAGGGCCCCTTGAGGGGCTCTGACGGCGCACGCGGGCCCTGGGGGTAACGTCTGGACTCAGACGCGTCGGGGGTTTAGTGCGGTGCCTGGGGAGACCAGAGGCCCCCAGAAACATCCACCGGTGAGCAGAGGGTAAGGGCACTAAAACCCACCCCCCAATGCTACTGCACTGCTGTTCCAACCACTTCCTGTCCCCTGTCGCCAGCAAGCCCTCCTAAGCTGCTCCAAAAGAACATCAATGACGCCATTAAACCCGCGCACAGCCAGAGACTCACTCAGATTGTCTCTCTGCCCCGGATTGTTCCGCGGGGCGGCGGTTATATATCCCCGCCCTCCCCCCCAAAGCGCATCACCCGGCGCAACGTCACGCACCGCACGCTGCCAACTTTCCCCTTTTGCCAGGAGCCGGCGCGCCGGGTCATGTTGGGCTACCTCCAGGGCTGTGCCCCACGTCCGGCCCCGCTCTTTCCCTACTCGTAGACCAGTCCCTTATTTGGCCTAACAATAGCGAACTTGAATCGTTATAGCCCTAATTAAGAGTATGCTTAAAAACATTATATTTATCTTTGTCTACATTTTAGAGGGTTAATTAGACTATTACCAAATACATTGCTGTCTGATTTGCTTACGATTTTGCTTCTTCAAGTTCGGCAATTCTTTCTGCACATGGGTTTCCACCCCCCCTTTCTCTGTTCTGTCCGGGGTGATG